>CM068587.1:51062500-51325000 GCA_035048485.1 Pteria penguin | reverse complement strand
GAAATTTGGGTCATTCTTTGTTCTGAAGTCAGAGAGCTGGTTTCATAATGTCTCATGCATAAAAATTTATGGTTCATTTCCCCATTAACAATGTCAGCAAGATAAGAAAGTAATGAGAATTGATGCTTTGAAACTCTCAGTATTTTTTTATTTTGCTTATAATGCTTGCAGGGAAATAAATTATCGTCTGTATTGAATCCAATGGACTTTCTCCTTTCAAATTTATATAGCCATTATCCGTTTATGTTGCTACTTATAATTCAGGTGCTATGTTTAAACCACAACCATGTGGAATGTATCATGCCAAAGCAGAAACCACCACCAAACAAATCCCAGAAATTGTCGACAGGGAACCTAAGGAACATGGACTTCTTTAGTAATGACAATTCTATGACACCCATCATGGAGAATTTGGAAGTGTTACATTTAGGGTATGATATCAATACAACATATACATTATACTAAATAACACAGTGTTCCATTCTGAAAATAAATTTATTGAAAAGAGTAAATTGTTTTTATTTTTCATATGTTCTTCCTTCATGACAATAATTTTTAAAAGTTCATGGGCCACATGGCTCAGTCAGTACATGTATGACTTGCGTTGTAGAGGTCTTTGGTGCAAGTCTTGTCAGTAGCCCTTCTTCAGCATGAGGAAGTAGAAATCGGTGCTCTGTCGTAGTAGACATCAGCATTTAAAAACAGATCTCTCACTGCTTCGGGGGGATACGTTGCACAAGTCTAAATGTCTGTGTAGTACATCATGCAGGTGCCATCACCATTATAGAGATATATTCTTGGTGTGATGTAGAAAAAGAAACAGGCCGAGAAATAGTTTTATTTTCCTATTCAGTTCTACTACATGTATTATTTTGTGATTTTTGATGAAAATCTTTTCATTTACTTGTCATATAGGTACAATGGAATTAAAGACATGGCTGTGTTACAACTAAGTCGATTAACTTCTCTGAAAGCTCTTTTCCTGCAAGGTTAGTCAATCATTTCACACTTTGAAGTCAGATTTCTAACTCCCATAAATCTATGTCTCAAATGAGGTTCCTGATCAATAAATTTCTTAACTCTTTTGTTAAACTTTTTGCATTTCTTCTTTAATTAAAGAACTTCAGTCTTATCTCAATTTAGAAAATACAAGGAAAGTTTAGAACAAATTCTTTCTATGCAATCATATGATGAATTTCTTTAATGCATGAACAGGGAACGACATAACTGCCATTGGAGGACTAGAAGGTCTTCATGACCTTCGTGAACTGGTGCTAGATCGAAATAAAGTGAAGAATGTATCCGAGACCTCATTTAATAATCAATGGAATCTACAGGAACTGCATCTAGAGGAGAACAGAATCAGAGATCTGTCCAATCTGAACTGTATGGAAAATCTCCAGAGACTTTATCTTGGTTCTAATAGAGTTCAGGTAGACATTTCATGAACTTTCTCTAAATTTAGTTTGGGGATAGAATGCATTTAAATTATAAAATTGAAAATGTTTTATGTAGTGATTTTAAGGCTGCAACAGATTTGAGGTACATTGTAATCGCTATAGAAAGTATTCTGGATCAAAATTGTGATAGTCAGATCTATATTTCATTTTAAAAAATGGAAATGATATTTATTATTATCTTTATATAGTTGGGAATTTTCACTGTTATGTTTTTCTTTAGTTTGTAAAATATTTGTTTAGCTGAAAAATCTTAAAAATAAAGGATACAGAATATGTTCATAGATTCTTAACAAAGAGAAATTTAAACTGTTGAAGAATGAAATTTCATGTAGATGATATCAATCAAACATTTGTTAAATGTTGACACAATGTCGATGTCAAGGACACACTTGACAAGTTCTTTACTTCATTAAATAGCAAATACAACCTTTATAAAAAAAAACTTACATTGTTAAAGATATTCTTTATTCATATGTCTTATATCAGTAGCACAATATTATTTATGATTATTATTATATTATATTATTTACTTGTAGTACAGTAGTAGATCTAACATTTGTTTTCACTTACAGGAAATATCAGAGCTGGAGAAATTAGATGGACTTGGGAATTTGATAGAGATATCTCTGGTTAACAATGCAGTGAGTTTAAGCATATTTATTGATGTAAACCTCTAGATGTGTGGAGTTTATATCTCTTACTAGTGGATCAGAAAAGTGGGGGATAGAGTTATTGGCATTCTCACTTTATTTCATCTCACTTGTTATGAGAGAGATCCATAACTTTCTTAACCACACCAATTGAGTACCGTTTGTTACTCAATTGACCGTCCTAAATTGGTATCACATCTGTTGAACAATCAGTATTTTTGCATGTACTTCATTACTTGCTATCAACTTTTATTGTCCATCTCCTTGGTGATTTCTGCCCTACAGCTAAGTCAGATGTCTTTCCCATTCACTTTTATATTAATCAAGTAGAAGACTCTCAGTATTTGATCATGGTATTTTCATAGCTTACTCTGGATTGGTTAAGTACATCATTGCCTGTTTTGTTGCAAAATGTATTCTCAGTCGTGATCTTCGATAAGCAACTGCATTCAGATGTAAGTATGGCTAGAACAATAAAACACAATCAAAGAGGTCAGAACTTCATTATTGAAGGGACATTTAATGATCTAATAACATGAGTAATTTAACATTTTAGGCTGCCAGACGACATTTGCACAGACCAATCCTGGTATTTAAACTTAAACAGATTATGGTCATAGATGGTATACCGGTCAGTGAAGAGGAGCGAGCGAAAGCTGAACTTTATTTCATGGATCAAACGGTACACAGTTTTTTTGTGAAAGAAAAGGGGTTCAGATTATAATTATAATATCGCACCTTTACATATATACTCTATACTAATATTTATAGAAAAGTAGAAAAGTCTATTCAAATATTACAGTGAAAGCACAAGTGTACCAGAGTATCCACTGAAGGGTAGTGGTTTTCTTTGTCATTTAACACTGACTTCAAATGTATAGATCAGATAATACGGTGTGGTCTTTAATAAGGAAACAATCTTAATAAAGACAAGACTTCTCTTAAAAGTTATTTTGAACAACCAACCTGCAATAAAGGCCACCTGTATTTAGCAGTCATGTATTTAACAACCACCTTTCTCTGTTTCTTACTACTAATTGATTATATAAAATTAGCCTTCATTAAGAGGCCACCTGACTTAAATGGCCACTTTTCCACCACCCCTTTGGTTGTAGCTTAAAACAGATTTTACTGCAAAAGTAATTCATACGGATAGTTTTGTCATAGTCAGCTACCTTTATAATTCAGAATTATCCTGTATTGAAATATTTGAATAAATATTTCATTGCCTTCTATATTTCACTCTCCTTCCAGCCTGTCCCATCCCAAGGATCAGATCCTAGTCTACCTGGGATCAGTAATTACAAAGCCCAGGTACCTGTTAAGGTCACCACCATGCATTTAGGTAGCAGCCCAATGTGGAATGGAGGGATCATGTATGATGACTCTGTACAGGACTTGCAGAGAGGTAAAAAGATTTTGTATTAGAGATTAAACATATTTACAGAAACTCAATTTCTATAAATTTGTCTTTAGTATTTGAAGATTTCCTTTTTTCCATACATTTAATATTTATTGATTCATTTAGAATATATGCCTGAACCTTTAAGGAAACTATGCGAAGATCATTTATACAATTTCATTCAGAAAATATACTTCTGATAATAAAAACAGGAACTAGAGCAGATGAAAATGTACATTCTGAGTATTAATTCATGAAAAAAAAATGGTTAAATTTAGAAGTGTGAAATGAAACCCACTTACCATGCCGATTTTTGGTTATGGATCACTTTAAGTGACTGATTCCATTAAATTTTCTGCATTATGAATGACTTAAGTTTGTAAAGACAGGTTAGTTAGTAGTACACACAGATAGAGCGATTTTAGCAATTTTACCACCGTGTGTTTTTACTGTAGTTCAACCTAATACATATACTGGTGGAAATTGTTGAAAGTAGAGATACTGTGTTTTATATATGTAGTCATAAATTAGTTAGACCTACAGATGCCGTATTTGTCTTTATTTATTTATCTATGCATGCATGTATGAATGGGCAGTAGTATCACTATATGAATGACCGCATGTTAGTGATACTGAAGCGTGATTTTTTCCTAATATGGCATATACATGTAAATGTTAAATGCATTCTGTTTGTTTAAGGAATATTTATTATATTATGTGGAAAAGTACAGTCAATTCTAAAGTGATGAATACCTTTCAATGACTGGATATTTCCAGGCAAAATCATTTTCTTATTTTTTTTTTCTTGCATGTTTTTTACAACTGAACTATACTCAAGATTTTGTGTATGATAATTTGTTAATTACTTCATGTTAATTATCCTTGCTTAGTCCCTTTGATTCAGCATTTTAGTAAGTATAAATAGAGACCCTCCATTAAACATACGATATGGCACATAATTATAATATAAAAACAATGAAATGGTTAACTGGCTTTACAGCTAACTGTAGTCCCTCAAACATAATGTATCATGCTTTTCTATCCTCTAATATTGTTCCTTTTCCTTTTGTATATGTTTTTGGTATGTAAAATACTTGGTGATTTACTGCCATCCTTTGTTTTGTGATAACGTGTCAACTTTGGCTCATGATCTTTTCACATTTTTTGATTTCTTCTATAGTGTTACTGGACATTTGCTTTAAATGAAGGGTCACACCCCATTTAAAGAGAAATAATGAAGAAATATGTTTATGAAATTCAGATGAAAACATTTAATTATTTGTTTGATTAATAGTCTCCTCATATTTTAAGCTCAAACCATAAAATCTGGCCTCAAGTCAGAATCACACTAAAGATTGACAAATTTACTTCTGACACATAGGAGCTGAAAATCTGCCACTTAAACATTTTGATAATACACCGATCCACTGTTCAGCATAGAAAGCGATGTTTGGCGGACTTTTGATTGCTATATTTATGACATCATAGTCAAATGTCCGACTTGTCCAACCTTGCGTTACGTCATTATAGTCATATTTTGCACTAAAATACTTAACGTTCGACGAAAGTGGATCGGTGTATTTTGATGAAATGAATATGAAATCTTCTTGATTCATAGAGACCCAAATGTAATCTAAACATTGTGATCAGGGCTTTATGAGAGTTAATCCAAGTACATATATGTTATGTACATACACATTTGTGTAGATTCTAAATATTCAGATCAGGCCACATAGGGTAATAATGGAAAAAGTAACAGCAAGGCAACTCAGATGACCGTTGGCCCTTTTGTCTCAGGTCCTTGGTATCATAATATTTTTTGTAGATCTATGATCACTAACTGTCTTATCTTATTGGGTTATTTGTATTAATATTTAAATTTAAATCTGTATGGAATAATATGTTATTTACTGCAGCTCCTTTAAACGGATTCTAATTTATTAATTCAAAAGATTTTAGTAGATGTGCTAATACATGTAATTTATTGGTGTACTGTACCTTAATCTTAATATATATATACATGTAATAGGAATGGATTTTAGACAAAAAAAAACTTATCCGAATAACACAAAAACTGTTGTTCAGTGTTTTTCAGGCATGTTATTAACCTAAGATATTTCACACGCTGCACCTAAGAGATAAATTTTCTATAAACCTTTTACAAACATTTCTAAGTTAAAGGGTAATTTTGTTTTCGTTATTTTTCTGCTGTTATCCAGTACATGTACTCAAAAGTTTAGTAAATTGTGAGTTATTCCAACTTCATTCATTATACTGTGGCCATATATGATGCTACCTCAAGGCTTTAGGATTTTCGAGGACTTACGGGTGCCTTTTCACATCGCAGGTCATTTGTAATTGAAATTTTTGACCAGTAGATTTCAGTAGCTAACAGAGAGTTTTAACTTTTATGGTAGGAGTAAAAACTTCTGAAGCATTTATTCTATATAAGAAACTTAACTTACAATTTTATTATTGCTGCAAGGATTTAAATATGAGAGGCCACAACTAAAATTTTCGTATATAATTATTTGTGTGATTTCTTTTTATATAGGAACCATGTTTCTATAAACAGAAGTGTCATGATTTATATGTTCAGGGTATCAGAACTTCAGTTTTTAGTCATAGTTGTTGTGTGCAAAAGTTTCAAGTGTTGGGCCAAATCGGCAAATATTGATCTTATCACACTTAGGAGCAAGCAGATTTAAAATATTATCTTAGCACGCACTAATGCTAATACATTCTAAGTAAACCACTACCATCTTCAAAAGCTAAAGCTAGCAAACTTGAGTACCAACCATTTCTAGGAGTGAATAGGGATTTTTTTAATTATTATCACAGTCTTGTTAAAGCAAACTAATTTCATGCTAGAATATAACGGATTTAAATTCAAGCAAGCACTCTTTATGCTTCATTACAAATCTGCAAGAAACAATTCTCTTTGTCTTACAGTTAGAAATATGACAAAAGATATCACAAGATTAAGAAAACAAAAGATATCACAAGATTAAGAAAACAAAAGATATCACAAGATTAAGAAAACAAAAGATATCACATCAAGATTAAGAAAACAAATTAAAGATCTCACAAGATTAAGAAAACAAAAGATACTACAAGATTAAGAAAACAGCCATTAGAATACATCTGATGAAATATATTGAACTGTTAAGTTTAAAATTAGATTTGATACCAGTGTCAGCTGAAAATTAGAGTAAAATCAGTTTCTTGTTTAATAGTATTAAGTAATTGTTTTTTAGGTGGAGGTCGGAGGCGAATGGCAAAGAACGGCACAGAGAACGGAAACACAGGTCCGGGCAGTCTTAATCGTGCCAACACTGTGGTATACAATAACACACAACAAAACCCTGGTTATGGTGGCTTCTCATACACAACCAACACCGGCAGTAGACCACAGTTTTATCTCAATCAAATCCCCTATGTCAATCCACCTTCTCAGACAGAGTATGTTGACTGGTTCTCAAGGTAGCTATCTGAGGGGGCATGTCAAAGTCGTCTCCCGAGTTTTCCTGATTGAGTTTCCTTCCCTGCATGCTGTTGTTCAAGACACAATCAATTTTAACGATTTCTGAATGGCTTTTTCTCTAACTTGTCATCAAAATACTACTTAAGCAATTCCTGCCTTCCAAGCATGTTTTATCCACTGTGTTGAATCTTTTGGAGAATTTATTTCACTGTGATTTCTGTTCATTTCTTTGACATGGCCCCTGGTATGTCAAAGATCTGAGGAAACATTCTGATGAGAATAACCACATGTCTGTTTTGCTGTAAATGAATAACCAGTCTTGCATCTATTCTATCTCATTATATGCATATACATGTACATCTCATTTTCCCTCTTTTAACTCGAACTTTTAAATCATATCTTTTGAAAAATATATTATTCCTTTCAAAACTGGTATATTCTGTATAGTTCTTTGAGCTCTGAATGATTGTCAACACTTGTCATTTACCAGGACTTCTTTTTTGCATAATTTTGCAAAGGTGACTTCATAAAAAAAATATCCTCCCTACCCTTGATTTGACCGTGAAACTAAAACGAGAATATGGAGGGGGGTTGCAAAAATGATGTTTTGGGAATAATATTTAAAGTATCATACTCATGAATTTAAAGTCACATGAAATACAAGGGAATTTTAGGATTTAAAAAAAAAAAAAAGAAATTGTAGTTATGAGAAGTAGACTGAAACAAGAAGGAGAGAGGGTTCCCTCAGATCTTTGAAGCGTTTATTTGGTACGTTGAAATCTATAAGATTCATACATTTCATCAGTCTTGCATTTTGTAATACATCATGTTTATGCAACATAATCGAGCATAACACAACTGAGCTCATCATCAACAAGTGAGTATACTTAAAGAAAACAGAAATTGAATATTTTCTCTTCTTGTGATGATTTTCTTTACAAATTTCAAGGAAATTTAGCCGGTTTTCTGGTGTAATATTATTATAGTAATTTATTTTTCAAAGTTGAAAAACTTGCATAATTTAATTCATTATGACTTTATATGCAGCATAAATGTGAAAGTAAAATGTGAATTTTCATGACCATGTTGATGAATACTATGTGATTGATCTGATAAAAGCAAACAATTGTTAATTAATTAATCAATGTGTTAATAAAAAGCATTGGAAATCGTAAGTTTTAAATATGTTAGATATTTGATTCTTTTTAAAACAAGAATTCTTTGTATTGTACTACAGGATAAACCAGGCAAAAAACAACAGAAGATAGCAATGATGTGGACAGAGTATGATCATGTTCCTCGAGCAGTTCTCAGTCCTTGTCAATCTAAGCTGTAGACCATATCGACACAATTATTTCAAAAAAAAAAAAAATTTCATGAAAAAAGAAAGGCTGTTCTAATAATTATGACAAAAATCTCCTCTCGCTGGAGTAGCTGAACACATAAAATATGATTTTGAATCAGGAATATTCGTGCAATACTGATGAGGTTGTATTTATTATAAGAAGTGTCAGTGAATCGAGACATACATTGTTGATGTCTGCAAAACAAGTTGTGACAGGAGGAGATGCCAAATGTCTACTAGGCTGAGCATGATACGGATGGACGCACCATACAGAATGAGGAATAAGGCACAATATTAATAATGTTTTCGTCTGATAGTGATATTTATTTTTTTTTTTTTTATTTTTTTTACTTTGGTTTTGATACAGTGATATCCGTCCATATTTTGATTTGAGGAAGTAATGCATCAGTTTCAGTATTTTCTAGTTTAGTTGTTGATATTTTACAAGCTATGAGATGTATCATGATCAATGATAATTAAGGACGATTTTTTATCAGTAGTACTACAAAATATGAATTATGATCTCGCATATTTTCTACAGCTTTGTTTGTATTCCACCTCCATCAATTGTTACATTAGGTTTGGTTCTCTTACTAGTTTCTTGAATATATCATTTTATCAACACGCTTAAGAAGCCTGGTCAGTGTACTGTGATAATGAAAATATCCGTGGTCTTTCTGTTGACTTCCCCCATGTTAGTTAATCGGTTGCTACACTTCAAACATATTTTTAAGTTATATTGCAATATACTGTATATAATTGATTCGCAAATGATTCCCGGAATTTTAGAAATCAAGAAATGCCTAAAAATACATAAATATGAACAATGAGATTGATTTAAATAAGAAGAAGCTATATAAGCTGTCTACCTTTAAATATTCCAGTTTATCTTCTATATTCTATATTACACATATTCCCTTCCTGTTCTTTTCGACTAATTTGAGAAACCGAGAATCTCCTTTTCTACTTTATTACTGGCTAATTGATATTGCTTAAATTATGGATCGTATTATATATATAATTAAAATTGTCATGTACATAATATAGATGTCTTTCACAATAGTAAAATTTCAGTGATATAACCAGGTGCAGAATTTAATTAAACCCAATTGATGGACTGTTGGTACATTTTGTCGACTAAGATGGCATGAAGAAATGACCTGTTGAACCTTGATTTAATTGTGATGTCACAACTGAAATATGTTGTAGGTGTGTTTAAGATAGGTTTAGCGATCGTTCAATTATACTGATGTATGAAAAGTGATATAGCCCAATACACTGTATGTCTTTCTCGTAAGTTAATGCATGTGTTGTAGTAAACACATGCCCTACAATATAGTCAATTTATTTATATATTTTTTATTTAATACACATGTATTTAAGATATGTACATGTAGACAAGGCAAGCTCATTACACATAAACTAAGGTCTGGTTCATGCGTGTACAGTATTTTATATTTCCGTCCATTCTTATTTACTGAAACATTTATTACATGTGTTTGTGTGAGTGTGATAAAAGTGATGTGGAAGGGGCTTTTCAGTGTTCTTATTTCTTTTAAATTCTATATAATTTACCCGGTTGTGATCTATTTGTTTCTGTTTTGAACATGATATTATGCTTTATACCTTGTTATATATACAGATGTATACCATTGCTTTTCTGTCCGTCCAGCTTCATGTTAATAGTTCAGAAACAATTGTCCGAAAAGGATTCAAGTTATGTTAAATATTCGAACTGAATTAAAATTAAGGTAATTGAAACTTTCAGTTTAAACAAAATTCATTATGAAAGGTATGTAAGAAGAGTTGTCTTTGAATATTAGTATTTTTGTTAGTGGAAAAAAATTAGAAAAATTTGAATACTTTGTATTTCATAGGAATCATGCAAAGCATTTACAATTCTCACCAAACTTGATGTAAAATTTTATAGCACCTTATTAATTGTTACATGTAATACTATTGCATCAGTTAACATGCAAGTTATTATTTTGTCTATTCTAAAACTGAAGAATTTATAAAACACTTTCATAAGTATTGGATTAATGTTATTGTTTTATGAGCATTTCTTAAATACTAAAATAACAGTTTGTATTGCCAAGACTTTAAATCAAGTTTTTGGTTTTAAAATCTGCTCTATTTTGGTGCCCATAATAATTACACATCGGAACTGATTTATTATCTGTTCATGCAAGGTATTGCAGTGAGATCAGTGATTTATTTGAAAGGGCTCTGGAGGTTTTGACCTCTCACTATGATAAAGATCGTTGATTGACAAGTTCTTTTATTCATTGGTGAACTCAACACATCAGGTGATAGTTAATGATTTTTTTTTTTTTTTTTTTTTTAACGTGGGGATTTTTTTCTTCATCTCTTTCACTAGTGTCATCCTATTAAATTTCATAGAAAATCTGAAGCAAGAAATATCAACAGAAATTTACCTTCAGTATAAAATAAATTGTAAAAATATACTTATTAAATTAACAGAAAGTCATTCATTACATATCAAATACTTGGCATTTATAGTGTACATGTTATTGTGAAATGAGCTTTGTAATAATGTGTTGGTGTAGATGTATTCGTTCATTGTACGTTAATCATCACCACTTGTTTATATTCAGTATATGTGTTATATATTTGTTGAAGTACAATGTATGTATTTTGACAATCAAAGCTGTTATTCATAAGAGATGTACAACCACTCTCATTAGATCAATAAAATATTCAAAATATCACTTCCTGGTCTATTTCTTGATAACTTATTGGTACTTCCTCGTTGTATTGATGCTATAATATACCAATGCCTGCTGTTGGGTTTTGTTGGAACTGCCACCATATAAGTATGAAATAGTCTTGGGTTGAATGTTTAATGATAATTGCTTAACATAGAACATGAAGTGTTTGTTTTGTTTGTCATTCCATCTTTTTTTGTCACACAACCAGTTTCTGGATGATAAATCAAGTTCCTCACATCCAATCCAAACCAAATTTGGATGTATGGAGACTTTTCAAAAGGGGAATATTCACATTTTTGCTGTCAATATCTCAAAGAGTAATGTCATTACTTGTAAAAATAGATGGCAATTATTGGATCTTGGATGTAAATAAGTTCCTTGCATCCTATCCAAACAAAATTAGGATATATAGATACTTATAAACAGAGATGATGCCTACTGGTTTTGTTGCCTGATGCATTTGCTTAGAAATTTCTACCTTTGCAACGGACTCGCCCGAAACAGTGATGGATCTTTTACGTGCCACACCTACCGTGACATAGGACCTATGTATTTACTGTCTCATCCGAAAGACAAAACACTGGCGTGCCCAGGGCAGGAATCGAATCGGGAACCTCTAGGTCACGAGCTTTCACCAATAGGAGAGGATGACGTTAGAAGTATGGGTCAATAAGTCAAAGTCTGTGTCACTAGTGGTAATGTTTTACAAAGAGTTATAGGCCATATACATAAAATTATGATCAAAATATGTCAGCCAGGAAAGCTTTGTTACTGCCTTAAACTATGCCCACAGCAGACATTTGATTACATTGTTGTCATTTGAATAAGGACAATACAGACATTTGTTTATGTTATTTTCTCTTGGATAAATGGATCAATATATTGGTCACCATATTCATTGTAATTAAATTTTGGTTTGCGGTCACATACTCAATTTTTTGGGGTGGTTTTTGTTGTTGTTATTTTAGTATATCATCTCTATTTCAACGGATGAGGGCAAATAAACCAACTGATGTAAGTAGCAAGTATCTGTAGTTAAATACATTATGCCATCAAACTGTACAATCACAGATTGGCACTTCAGTGGATGTGTTGTTTCCTAAGACAGAACCCACTAAACACCGTCTTAGGCTGCCCAGCTACATACAGACAGTGGTAGCTGGTAAGGAAATCTGCTATGAGTTGGTAACCGTCGTTGGAAACCCATCACAGAAGTGCAAATGACCCATGGATTTCTGACGATGGCTTGTGACCCTTTGAAAGAACTCTGATTTGCACCCCCTTGGCACCAGATAAACTGCACGTAAACCCCAGCCTTTGCACTTTTCTGGACAAAAGGGGAGACTGACGTTTTTTTTCAGTGGAAGAGAACAAATGAAACTTTAAATGATTTACCAAGTCCATGTGTATTTATCAATAAAAATTTATTTCCATCATATTTCTAAGGAAGCAAAACATAAGGCAAGACAGTGACATTTTATCTTTTAAGTTTTTATGTTTTATTTCCTTATAGGAAAGCTTAACACATATAATAAGGAAGCAGGATGACATGCAGTACCTACTATAGTAATTCCATGTATCTGGAAGATATTTTGATCTATACATGTTAATACTCATGTATTATATACTTCATAAGCTTTAAACTTTAAACATATTGTGATAACAAAACAACACAGATTACATATCAAAACCAGTGTCAAAGCACCATGTACTTACTACAATAAAGGTCATTTCAATAAAGTGAGTTATCTGCCCATGTTTTTAAGGTAGTCCTAAGAAATGTAAAAAAAGAGTGGAGTAAAAGTTGTACTACGACTATTTAAAATTCAATATACTTTTCTTCTCTGTATGGTCTATAGACCACGGTGAGATAGTCAATCAAGTAGCAGTCACCTTAATATAAGTTGCGGTGATTTTAGAAAGTGAGAGAGTTCTCATCAAGGGCAGACAAATCACCATATTAAAATGTTGTGCACTCATGATCAAGGGGATGGCATACAACTGTTACAGAAATAATATATAAAAAAATTGTTATCATATACTCACAGATAAACTGACAGTCATTTGGATGTACCTAAAAAAAACCCAATGTTTGGGTGTTATTCAATATAATTTTATAAAGCATGAAAAACAGACCCTTTCCTGTAAACTGAAGGAATGACACTTTGGTTGTGAAATGATAAACATCTCTGTAAAAGATTTGACGTCATGTTAAAAAGCATTTCGAGTGTTTGAAGGAACATGTTTTGCCAGAAATTCATTTTACAAAAAGTGTGATTCCTACAAGTCACTTTTACTTTACAGGCCAAATAAAATCCAATAGTCTTATGTGTCATATTGAAGGAATAGAGATGAAAGATGTTACAACAGCGGTCAATTTAATGTGAAAGAGTCTGTATGTGTATTGTTTTTAGACTTGGTTTCTTTCGTATTTTGCAGTAAAGCATTTTCGTCATTAAGAAGAAAACTATTGAATTATTACACATTTGGGATGGAAATGGTGGAGGCAGAGTATCAATTGAATAAGAGGAATGAAGGAAAGGCAGTAATGACTGGAATGACGTATGAAATATCTTGATACGGTCTGAACTGATCTGATTGGAGAGACACATTTACATGCAGTTCATTATTTCAAGAAATTCTACCAGTAATAATCAAGTAATTAACACATGAAATTTTAATCGAAGCTTAATGCATCTGTACGCACTTATGATTTCTGCATATAGTAACAATTGGTGGCGCTTTATGATAAAAAATTTCCATGCGACCTACAGAATGCTAGTACAATTTTAGTGATAATTAATATTGATACTGTATTTCTCGTTTCAAGTTTTTTTTTTATGAATCACAGTCAATCAATACTAGCATCATTCCAAGGAAAATTGTCTTCAGTATCTTGCATAATCATTTAATTTCACGTGCGACGTGCTTTTTGATTGGTTTAAAAATTTGTGGTATATCTCATCCACAAAATGTTTTCTCTGATGACATAATATCCTGCGTTTTTGTCACTGTGACGTCAATATTCATTCTACCGCGGCAAAAATTTAAAGATGTTGTGAAATCGCACCTAACATACCAATTTCTGAGGATATAAACATGATATAGCAGGTATGATTATAAGAATATGCATGTAATTAATTACATTTATCATATAAATATAATATACAATATTGAAAAAAATAGGTACTTTAATTTTACAAACACAACAGATGCAAAATGCCCCAAAAACAATATCAAGTTTTGTATTTAGCATTAATCTTGAATCAATAAAGGGTGCATAGAGGCTGCATATTTTCTAACAATTCTGAATACTGGAATTAATTTCAAAATCATACAACACGTACGACATGAAGCATACAAAGAATTGACCCATTAAGATGAAAGGACTGGGATGGTAAATGCTATCCTAGGAATGAAATATGTGCTTGTGAAAGACAAATGCTCCTTCTATGAACAATCTGCCTAAATAAATGGGAATTCTAGAAAGCAGGAAGGACGGGTAAATTGAATGTGCACTATACTCTAATATATTATTTTCAAGTTGATGGTTTCGGTGGTTGTGTGGGATTTTACAATGCTTCTGTCATATTGCAACACAGAAACAAGAAATAAACAAACATAAAATCAGGGGGGAACAATCCAGAAAATGACCTTGATGCCTGAACTGCAAGGTAAGTGCTAGACCACTGCACTAAGTCTGTCCAAGAAGTTTCTGATTAAAGGGAGGAAGAAGATCAAAGGATCATTGCACTTTATGTCTCTACCATTCATCGTAAGACTACCAAAATATCTTACAGAAACATATTCAACAGTACATAAGCATTACATTGAAAAATGTGTGAAGTTTTGGGAACCTAAACCAAAAATGTTTGATACCAATTATTTTGTTCAGTTCACAGGTTTAAGTTCATTCTTTAATATAACACCTTTTAAAGCACCAATAAATGCATTGCACTGATTATACACAGGTATGGCACAATAGGGATAGAAGTACCTATATTTGATGCGTCGTTTGAAATATTATTAAATGATGAGACATGTAAAATCAATTTTCTTACCACATAAGATAATCATTGAAACAATGATTTTATATCAGTTCTGAGTTCCAAATTTACTTAAAAACCTGAAACATGACATTGTCTTTTATTGACCTATCAACAGTTTACAACTAGGACAGACGTTTCAAAAAATTTTCAAAACAAATACTGATACTACATTTCAATAAAATGCAAAAAAAAAAAAAAAAAACCCCACTCGGAGTGGATATTACATGATGTTCTTGTGTCATGCTGTGGGTGCCCTCGATAAGCTCAACTGGGTCTTTTTATAATAAAGAGTTACCTGCCCTTTGAGTAGGTATATGACCTAATAATTGTGATATAAGCAGGTTCCATGAAAACCAATGTAAAATTATTGGAATGCATGGCGCAAAAATGACACTTTCACAGAAATTGTATGACACCATGCTGATTTTGACGGTAGATATCTACACAAAAGGGAAATAACTCTGTATTATCGAAATTGCCAATTAATATAAACACGTCACAACCATGGATTTCATTTCACAGCACTATCACTGACTTTCTCCATAAACAATCCTATATATACATCAAATCTGAAATGTCTACAAATGTGCATTTCATTTCTATAATAAAATCTGTAGTGGTAAAATGCAATATATGATCCATATTGGAAAGCAAATCCCAGCAAAAAGTGGTAATTTGGGCATTAGGCCCCTAATATCATGAAAAATAGGCCCCTAATATCATGTAAAATATGATATTTGTGAATTTATCTAGTTTACATCAGAATATTCAATGAAAATACAATGCTTGCACAATATGAAAATTATGTACTGAAATACACGAAAGAAGCGAAATAACATGGCTTGTTGTGTGGCACAACCTTACCTACAAACATCGTACTCTTCCAAGTATATACATATATGTTTGCAACAAGATATACATGTACCCTAAATAAATATTGTGCCAGCGGTCAAGTTGTTTTTTCTCTCTTACGGTACAGTCCAGGTGTTTTGTAATTTTTCCACCCCCCATAGTGGACCACAACCAAGTGTAATTTCAAGAATTACAAAATACACTGTGTATATAATAAGGATGAGAATGAGCAAAGGTAAATTTCCAATTGGACTCCCATTGTGATTTTGGGTGTTTTCCCACTGTGTTTTGTGTTGTTACTACAAAACACCTAGACTGTACTGTATACATGTATCAATAAATCACATTTGGCCAAGTAAACAAAAACAAACGTTTTTTGTTTAGCCTAATTTGTGGGCTATACACGAGGACATGCTTTACAATGCTTAATTAACATCACAATCAAGGCAATGTGTAAGTCATATGTTGTTCAGAGACAATCACAACTCATCCTGAAGAGGTATATGTATATTAAATTCAAACGGTACATGACTGAATCCAACACCTTACAGTCAAAAATGTTTTAAGGAGCCAGCAAATGGAAAGTGGTCACTTAAAACAGGTGGTCTTTTAACAGAGGTTTCTTTGGTACATGTATATAGTGAGTAGAAAGGAAGCGGGAAAGATAGGGGGTTGCTTAACACAGGTGGTATTCAAAACAGGTTTGACGGTATATGTAGATGATAGTTATTGTACAATTATTAAACTTTTTGCCTAATTTTTACAAAGTTATTGAAATGGGTGAAATACCAAAAAATTAGAAGCATAATTAAAAACCATTAAAAAATTTTAATCATGATAAATTATCAATATTAAACGTGTTTTATCTATTTTCATAAGTAAATTAACATCCTTTAATAATCAGAAATATGATTTGGGATGTATATGAATAAAATGCTAAATTGATAAGACATGGACAAAATTATACTTAACCTTATAAAAAATTTTGATTTTTGACAAATAAACAGATAAAAAATTCACTTAATTAAAACAGGAAGAGGAATTAAAAACTGGAAGAGGAATTGTTTACTAATACAAATCGCAATACTCTGTGGCATGTGAATCTTCCACTTATCTGAATATATAAGCATATGGAAATGTGACGACAGTTTTCCACGTAACTATGGACACAGTGTAACTATATCTGAGTAAGAATTAACCCAGCTCCCAACTGCAATAAGCAAGCTATCCCAGCGACAACTGAGGACCATCGGATCTGCGGCGAAGCACGTGTGTGAGATTCGTCAAGTTTGCCATAGAACATCAAGAGCGAAAGTGATATGACAAACACTGTAAATATAAACAATATATCATATGTTATAATATTTGTTTGTTTTTAATTCTTATATTACCTCAATACCATTTTATCGCTAATTGATATTTTTTTGATGACAACATCTGCCTGAGGCACTGCACAAAAATTAAAACTTGATTTACAGGACCCACCGAATGTAAGTGGGGATCCTCCTCCAAACTCCACAGACCAATATCCACCATGACATGAGTACTCAGCCTGTCTCTTTGGAAAGACAGGGCATTGACAACCTGCAAGTGGGACTCGAACCTTGAACATCTTACCCATGAACTGAGCACTATACCATTTTAAACTACACCAACCCTACGTGTAATAATGAAAATTCTGTTCCAGAAGATGGTTTCTTAGAAAATGAAGATAAATCCCAATTATTATTCTGAATGATCAATTATTACATTATGCCAGTTAGGGCCAAAAATCGTCTATTCTTATTTTGACAATTGTTTGTTTGAGGCATATATCTTACATGTATTTGCATGATCTTTAACTCGACTCATAGTTCATTGTAGTCACATCATAAGAAAATGGACAGTCATTATGGCATCTGCCTGATTCATCGCATAAAGGTTTATACCTTTGCAACGGACCCACTCAAAGCAGTGAATGATCTTTTATGAGGTATGTCTACTAAGACACCATTCCTCAGTTTTCACTGTTTCACTTGAAAGACAGGACACTGGTGTGCCCATAGTAGGAGTCAAACCCTGGAACTGTCAGTCACGAGTCGAACACTTCATCCACTGAACTATGCTAGCTCAATTAGGATTTAAAGGTATGTACCATAAAGTAATCATGTGATGAATACCTGTAGCTATGCAAATCGTAGACGCAGCCTGGTGTTTCTTCATGTTTAGCTTTTGAGGTATACCAAAATCTATCGTCTTTGACGTCAACAAAATAAGAGGTACGACCATTCCAACCCACCCAATTAAACTGAGGATCTGTAAGATGTGGTACCACACTGAAAGAAATTGACATGCTATATTTATAATTTACACAATTCATGTTTGCTTCGATAGTATTTATCTTAAATATATTTTTTGTGTTTAGAGCGCTACATGTAAATGTATCATGTACATTTTTGTATGTACATGTATTTATGGTGTGACCTAGAAAAGGAATACCTGCTCAATATGATAATGACATGAGGTAGCAGATCAGGTTTATTACCCTGCAACTGAGCAATTATACATGTACATGTGGTATGATTGATTCTCGAAGTTAGACATACAGACATTTAATACAATGTAACAGGCATTCAGAACATTTGGGTATGGATAACGACACTCTTTTTAAGAAATTTTCAGCCCCTGGCCTTTATCAAGTGAAGAAAATAGAAAATTTTTTAAGGCTATTATGTGAAATCCATCATTACATTGTACATTATAAAAATATAATGTAATCTCTGGTAGTTTACATTTTATCTTTATAAGGTAATGATGGATTTTACATAAGCGTTGAAAATTTTGTTATTTTCTTCACTTGATAAAGACCAGGAGGCTGAAAATTTGTGAAAAAGAGTGTCATTAACCTACAGACAAATTTTACTGTCCCATTGTATTACTTTATTAGAGAACTAATTTTACTAGCCCAGCAATAAATCTGTTAATATTGGATATCTGGCTGGTGAGTTTTCACAAAAACTAAACTAATTGGCTCCTGTCTAGTCCTTGAGCAATAATCAATACATTTTAACAGGACTTTCGAATCTATTAATTAATATTATCTCATTGCGAGGATGGATCTGGAGACAAAAATGTCAAACCACAGGAATTTTTCCTTTTTCACACATTAATGGAGAAGTTGACGTCTGATAATAGATCCATTCAATGAGAATATATGGTACCACTGAAACAATAGACCACTTGCCGAACTTGATAATGGCCGTCTTTTTGTCCAACTACATGTAATACCTTTTGGCATTGTTTTTTCGTAGTGACATTACAATATAAATTTGTCACATACTATGACGTCACAATGAAAAACAACGCTACAAGGGGTTAGCTCGGACAAAAAGACAGCTATTATCAATAATGGCAAGTGGTCTATTTAACCTACCTCATAACCGAGACACCTTTAAAGAAATCAATGTCAAATGGGTACCCGGTACACAGAATAACCTCTAATAACCGGAATAAAAGTGTAACAACCGCCATCTATTAAACTTATTACATAAATAACTCATTGGTCGTTTCTCACCTGGTTCCTCGGTGAAGAAAGCAGGAATATACTGACATCGTAAGTAATCACAGAACTCTGCAAGCCATAATCCATAGGACGCTCCTGGTAACTCAAACCACGAGTGACTCACAAACGCAAGTGTGTACATAACGTTAGCAGGTACAAGAAGTGCTACAGAAATCCTCTCTTGATTCATTTTTGAGAGTAATTTTTTACCCTTTTTCGTGTATTTCGTTCAGCCTAATTATCCCAGTAATTTACTTGAAACTGAGCAAGGCAAGGAATGACTAATTTAGTCTAAGACTTCTCCGCTTAAAACATGATAACGCTGTGTAATCATTCCTTTCACAATTTTTACATATTCAAGTTTCCTAAAGTGACGATGCAGAACAAATCAACATTTGAGGAAACACCAATGTTGGCAAGAAACTAAGAAATATGATTCCTTATTTTTTTTCAATAAAATAAGGAAAAAAATATAATGATACTAAACGAAGAACCGAAAACGGATTTCAAAAGACGGACAGTAGGCGGGGATTTCGAATCGAGATGACATGACCTCTGTTTCACCAGTTCTAGCTTTTGTCATTGGATTGGTCATAGCGCTGATTGTTCATTTATTGAAAGAGTCATATATTACAAAGCCATCAAGTAATTATATTATACTTAGCTAAGATTTCCTCTGTCAATTTCTGATTTGGATTTCTCAAAGACATATGTAATGTGTATATATGTCTCTGGGTTTCTACTGCATGCATTCTCATTGCAGAATCTGATAGAGACATAAAAAGATATATTGTGTAAATTTTGTTATCGTTCCTGTATGTTGATATCAATAAAATGTTTTGTGCTTCAATGCCATTTATTATTTAATGCAAAAATATTTACATTGAATAACTTTTTTGCCAATTTTACATGATGTTAGGGCCCCATCAATACCGTACAAATACAAAATTGCCGCTTAGACTTGCATCAAATTTACTGGGATGTCACAATCCAAGCGTTAACATCAAAGACATAGTGAAAGTTCCGGCAAAAAGTGGTTTGTACGGTATAAGACACCTTACATCATTTAAAATTGGAAAAAAGGTCTATTACAATAGACCCATTTGACGTTACTGTGGGACTAACAGTTTGGTTGGCAAATGATAACGTTTCCCATAAAAATTTTGATGTCATGATAAAAAATTTATTGTCTAAAGTTATGTCATATTGCGGGAACAAATTAAATAATTTTGCCTACCAAAATGTTAGTCCCTCACTTTCATCGAAAGGGTCTCAATGTATCATCTTGATGACCAGCTTTTTCTTTTGGAAGGTTTAACACCTCTACATTTTATACAATATGTCTTTATCTGGAAGAGACCTTTTCACAGTAACTGTGGTCTTACGACTCGTGCATGTGTATTAGTCCTTCCTGATGGTTGGCAGTTCAAACCTAAAAGAAAAGCATCCCAAAAAAGTTTTGGTTCATAAACAAAATGTAAGACTGCAGTAATCGTAAAAAGGTCCATTTAAAGGACTTAATAGTAAAAAAAAAAATCAGTTGAAAGTCTGATTGTTTTAATGTGCATACTCAGTCAATTTGCAAGTACATGTACCATGAAGTTAACAATGCAGTTGATAATAGACTTTGATGTATTTACTCAAAATCACATTCAAGAAGTGCTCCATTTTAAAGATTTCCAGTGTAATGATCTCAAGAGTTTCCATGGGCGTTGCGCCTTGACTCCCATTCTTCATTATTTAACAGAGCTATATGCAAAAGAATATTTTAGTTTCTAACGTTTTCACCAAACTTAAGAAAAAGGGATGTCAGAACTATGGGACTCAAATCTCAGAGCTGTCAAATACTAGGACAGACATTACTGTGGATTTTGTTGCAGATTTAACCTATAATTATAATGCATTTTTGTTTAGAAATAGACCTTTTGCTGATTTTACATGGTATAAGGGGCAATACTGGACAAATGAAGTTTTGTCGCATAGATTTGCGTTATACTACTCTGACGTCACAATCCCAACATTAACGTCATAATGAAAATGCTTTCAAAATATAGTTTGTCCGGTATTAGACCTCTAATAGATCATTTAAAATGGGAAAAAGGTCTATTGGTGATTTTGAATTTCCTGATCAGGGTGATTTTAGGCAGGTGATGGGAGTTATTATCATCCTGATAATTGGACTACGGTGATAACAGGTAGGGGATAATCTCACATTTAAGAGACAATTGTTTAAATGGGTAACAGTCTCTCCTTTCGGTAGTTAGCTTTAAGAATGTACAAGCAGAAGTTTACATTAAGTACTTACAACAAAAATTCTGGAATTTTGTTTTCATACTCATATTAAAGGCAATATTGTATTGTACATGGTTTACTTAAATGCTGTAAAATTACATTTTTGGAATTAATGTTAGCAGAAAATTTGTGCAGCTATAAACTTCATAAATGTATAGGTAATATTTGAGTGAAATATATTCAGTTTGTCATAAGAATTTGATACATTGTTGAATTTTAAATCAAAATTTAGTACTAAGTCCAAAAAAAGCTAAAAATAGTAATTGTTACACTGGGCAGGATTGTTTGCCTCACCATGAGAGTTTGTTTCTAACCTGTATAATATTTTTGACTACTAGTAATATTCCAATACACTTATTAGTAGTAGTAGGATAAAGATGAAGGTAAAAAATCCACTATAATTACATCTCATCTCTGTGATTTCTCATTTTGATCTTTTGTTGAGACAATAGCACATGACTTATATATAATGGTATAATGGTATAGACCATTTTCATAAGGTGAGTTGTCTGCCCTTGTTTTTGGAGGTAGCCCACAGAGACTATATAGGAATGGTAAATATTACTATAAAAGTTGTGCAGTGACTGTTAATTTAATTTTCTTCTCTTATCTGTATGGTCAATAGACCCTGGTGAGATATGGTCAGTGACATACCGGTCACCTATATGTACCTGACAATAATATGCACAAAGTAAGAGAATTCTCATCAGGGGCAGATAAATCACTGTGTTGAAGTGGCCAAATATGCAATTTCAAAGATTACTTCATCTTAATCATTTTTATTGAGAACTTCTGTTACTCTATGGACTTATATATTGCTCTAGTATTCACTGTGACTTCTCATATTGTCAGATTTAGGTGTTATTCCTTGTCTAGATATGTGGACAGGTACGTCAATGCATGTGGGAAATATGAACGGTTTTCTTGGGATTTCTTGATCCCTCTACCCAATTGAGTGATCGTCAAATGCCCGACATCATACATTTTGGCACACTTGTTCATTATGACGTCATAAATAAATGGTCTGTCAAATATGAATTTAACTATGATGTCACAATGGAACTATGTAATGGGCGTGGTTAAAGTTGGATCTGGTGATCCCTCAATATACCAGCAGCTAAGAACTGTAGATACGTTATTCTTGGCAGGTATTACACATAAATATATGCTCATTCATCAAGTCTATAACCTGAATACTTAATTTATATCATTTTTTACTTTTATACAATAATACTTATTTGATAGGAATATACAATGTATATAAGTTGTTGTCTTGAGACCCCTGACGTTCATTTTGTGCCTCCTGAACTTTAAGGATACTTTTGGGCATCTCTATGTATGAATTACATCTTTCATTACATATGTTTTACAGAGGAGAACTTTCTATTGGCCATAGGAATACTTTCTGCCAGAGAGAATTTTGATGCTAGAGATGCCATACGCAGTACATGGCTAGGGCATGGAGATAACATGTCTTCTGAAAAAAGGTAAAACATATGATAAGGAATATCGAGTGTTTTCTTTGTTTGTTTGTGTAATTCATATTTTATGTCAAACCAACGTCATTATGCTTGTATCATGATGTCATCTGCCTTATGCATTATACAGAAATTTAGATCTATGGAATGGACACACCCACAGCATTGAGGGATTTTTTTATTTGTCATGTCATCTGAAAGACAGGACACAAAAAAGCTACGGACTGGGCTCAAAGCCAGGACCCTTTGTTCACGAGCTGGTTACCTTACTAATGAAGCTACAGTGGCTCAAATTCTAGTCTAAATTTATCTTAACTGTATTATAAATATTAAAACCGTAGCCTAATGTGTTGATTGGTTGATGGGTGGTTTACTTCTTTTTCAACAATTTTTCAGTCATATCCTGACATGGAAACAAGAGATAACATACTTATTAAACATTGTGGCATTATCTGGGAATCGAACTTAGATCATTTGCAAACTAAATTCTTAACCACTACACCAAGTCTGCCCTATTACCTGATTAGTAACAGGCTTTACAGTTTTAACATCTTAATAGTCCTCTGAATGGAAGTGTCATAAAACAAAGAACAGTTAACTCAGTACTCACAATATTTCAAAAATTCATATATCGGTTATGAGATATGATGGATATTACATAACTTAAGCCACCAATACCAATAAAATTCACTGGAAGAAGGTCAGGAGACCGAAATATTGTGAATACTAAGTAAATTGTTCTTTGTTATACAGTTTTACATTGGAACTTGGTGTGGTTTCTCTTCTCTTGCTAGTAAAGATTCAAATAAATTTCAAGACAAGTGGAAAAGATTGCCTTTGGCTTTGAAAATTGCCAAAACACTTTGGTTTCCCATATGCACTTTGGGTTTTTCTTTTATCGCCACAGACTGATCTCTACCATGAAGTTGGAAAATGTCAGTGTTGAAATAGGGAAATAGCTTTAAACATACCCCCTCCTCTTTAAAAAGTAGTTTTACATAATTTAAGTTTCATATTGTGAACTACTAAAAATTTTACGCAGAATGCAAAATTGTAGATACAAATGTATGTAAAGAATGTATCTAAAGTAGTAGATGTGTCAAAGGTCAAGGCCAAAGGTCATAAATGTCTTGATTTTAGTTACAGGGGATGGTTCATTGTAGGAAATAGAAGCTGTGATATACATCCTGAGAATCGTGTGGATGAGTACAGCTGTGTAAGATGGACGCCATCTATTGGAGGTAAGTATTGTGATCTAGAGTTGTCTTTCTTACCCTCTGAACACCAATGCATTTACTTGTATGAAGGTCAGACAGTTTGCTGGACTTGGCTTTTTTATGCCTGTTGATCGATAGATGGGGGCATATTGTTTGTGTCCTATTTGGTTGTTTGTCTTTTTGTTTGAGTCTGTTTGTTGTCAACTGTAATCTTCTCCATAACTTTTGAACCTTGAGAGATTGAGACTATGTATTTGGCATGCATACTCCACTAATACAGTCCTTTCAAAATACACCAAGTTCAGTGACCTCGTGACCTAAGCCGTGATCTTTATGCCAAATTAATGTTGTCACTGAGGGCATGGTGTTTCAAAATACATCTTGTTTGATTAGAATAAAAACCAGTTACATGTGCTATCAGCCTGTACTCCATTTCGTATTTTTACTCTGTGTTAACCATGCTTTTTGTCATGAACAAATTTTCTTATTTAATTTACTAAAGACCTCTTTCTTTTAACTGCGGAGATGTAACATTCGATGGCAAAATCATTAGCGTTTCCTCCAGATCAAACAAAATGACATCAAATTACAGAATGACATAATAAATTTGGAGGGAACAATAATGATTTTAGTGTCTAAAGTTACAGCTCTGCAGTTAAAGGAGAAAGGTCTATTTTTATGCTCCCTGAATACTTTACAGGGAGCATATAGTTGCTGAGTGTCTGTCTGTCCGTCTGTCGTACCGTCCGTCAGTCAGTCCGTTCAATCTCATATCTCCTAACCTTTCATCAGAATTTGATCATCACCAAAATATTATTTACGTTAAGGCCTTTGGGACAAAGGTCACTCAAGGTCATATCCAAAAGATTAAGGTCATTTATTAACTATGACTTACAATAACATGAAGTATGTATATTTCCTACACCTTTCATCAGAATTTGATCATACTTAAACAAAATATTATTTTTTGGTTAAGGACTTTTGGACAAAGGTACCTCAAGGTCATTTCTGAAAGGTCAAAGTCACTTATTAACTATGACATACAATACCATGAAGTGCTTATATCTTCTATATCTTTCATCAGAATTTGATCATACTTCATTTATATGTTTTTTAGGTTAAGAACTTTTGGACAAAGGTCACTCAAGGTCATTTCTGAAAGGTCAAGGTCACTTATTAACTATGACTATGTAACATGAAGTACTCAATTCTCCTAAATCTTTCATCAGAATTTGATCATACTTCACCAAAATGTTCTTTAGGTTATAGGCTTTGCACAAAGGTCACTCAAGGTCATTTCTGAAAGGTCAAGTTCAGTTTTTAACTAGTACTTAAAGTGCCATGCAGTATGCATATCTGCTACCTCTTTTATCAGAATTTGATCATACTTCACCAAAATGTTGTTTAAGTAAAGGACTTTTGGACAAAGGTCACTCAAGGTCATTTCTGAAAGTCAAGGTCACTTATTAACTATGACTTAAAATACTATGAAGTACTTTGATGACTTGTTGTTCTACAGTTGACTCAATTGGATATCCATATGAACATTCAGATTTATACATTGATACAATGATTTTCTATATACTGAGTCATTCATTTCCATTATTATTGCTGTGCTTCTTGGAGCATCCATCAGTTTTACTGATTTTTTGTATTTAAATTGAGTCGTCAATTTCCTGTATCATAAGTGGCATTCGGGGTCATACATCAGTTTTACTGATACTCTTTTAAAACTTAGTAAAAAAGTTGGTCGTCAATTACATGTATAGAATAGAATGTTGTTTACAAAATTATGAGGAGAAGGCTTGGTGTAGTGGTTAAGTGCTTGGCCTGCGGCATGGACGATCTGGGTTCGATTCCTGGGTTGCAACACTATGTTTAAGATGTTGGTAACTTCCTGCTTCCATGTCGCAATATAACTGAAATATTGTTGAAAGCAACGTAAAACACCAATCAACCAACCAACAAACAAAATTTATGCACATTGACCCATAGGTTTCAAATCAAAGCTGTTGTTTACTTTATCACAAATTATGAAAGGCAAACATGTAATTGACCAGGATGAAAGAATGAAAGGAACAAAGAGCAATAATTCTAAATGTTTTATCATTCATTGGAAAAATATCACATAACCACAATAAGTGATAACTTTAATTGAAAATGTGTCAGTCAGGAACGTTTCCATGTAAACCTGGTGTGTATTTACATTTCAGCTACACGTTTTGGATATAGATCTAGCTATTCACTATGATAGATGTAATAATAGATACAACATTATTGTATGAGAAAACAACTTGTGTCCTTGAAATATAAAAGGTGTATTTGTAATGTGTTCGGTACTTGTAGAGATTAAGTATTATGATCAAATAACATGAAAAATGTGTTGACTGGCATTGTTCGGATTAGAGAGGTTTTTTTTATTGTATACCGTGTAAATTTTCTTTTCTGACCACTATGTGACAAATGATGCATTCAAATTCACCACAGCTATGAAAAACAATTCATTAGCAAACTTACTTTTAGAGGTGTGTACCCCAAACCATGTATTAATATTTTATGCAAATCGGAAAAAATGGATAAATAGGCATCATGAAATTTGCCTGCTGTGTAAGCTGCATGATTTCTAGACTTTATTGCTACAATGTGCAGTAAGCCGGTGTGGCTTAGTGGATAAGGTGCTTGGCTTGTGATTGAATGATCCCGGGTTCGACTCCCGCCCTGGGCGCACCGGTGTTCTGTCTTTCGGCTGAGACAGTAAACACCAAGGTCCCGTGTCACGATAGGCATGGCACGTAAAAGATCCCTCTCTGCTTCGGGAGGGTCTGTTGTAAAGGTCTAAATTTGTATGCATTAACCATATACGTGAAATAATCGTGGAGTGAGGTAAAAAATAATCAATCAATCAATCAACAATGAGAAGCTGACCAAAATGAAACAAAGATTATTTCCGGCCATGGCACACTTACCACCTTTATAAAGGTTGATCCGGTCACCATATTTTTGTGTTGATTGATAATATGTATTCAACTGAGAGATCTTATTGAAATAAAACAGTATGACTATTAAAAACTTAATGCTGATGTATTTGAAGAATAATAAAGAATGATAATATAAGTAAAAATATACATGGATATTAATTAATTGACTGATTATTGTTTTAAGTCACTCCACGGTCATTTCACGTATATGGCGATGGCATCCGCCTCATGCATTGTATAGAAATTTATACCTTTGCAACGGACTCACCCGAATCAGTAGGGATCTTTTACGTGCTACGCCTACCGTGACACGGGACCCCTGTTTTTAATCTCTCATCCAAAAGACAGAACACCGGTGTGTCCAGGACGGGGTCCGACGCCTTAAACTGAGAATATACTTAAGTCAATTTTTTCATTTTAATTTATTCCCTTATCAAACGTTCAAATAAATTGTCTTGCAGAATGTTTTAATTCTATTTATGGATAGAGTAAAACTGGATAAAATCCAAATCCCAGTTATTCATTTTTGAACAGAAAAATTTGGATTTTTGACTTAAGTATTTTCTCAGTTTATGGCGCTGGACCCGGGAATCGAACCCGGGACGTTTAGGTCACGAGCCGAGCATTTCATCCACTGGGCCACACCGGCTTCATGGACTTTAATCAGGAATAGAAGTATATCTCTAGTCCTGGGTGTCCCAAAAAGATGACTGTCCCAGCTGAGGATACTCTCTTAAATTGTTTAGGAGGGGGTGAGCCAGGGTGAATCCATTGCATGTTTGTTTTTTAGATTCAGGATCAAAATTGTGAACCAAAATTTCATCCTAAGAGACAATTTGACCCATAAAATTCTTCGGATCATGGCGAAATAAAAGATGCAAAGAAACATTATACTTCTTATCGATATCTCCGAGACTTTTGACAGCCTAGGATAGCGGTAAAAATTGATTGAACGATCCCATAACATATGACAAGGTTTCGGTCTATATCTATCATGGGAACAGAACACTTGGAAATAAAAACTCTAATCTAGTGTAAAAAATATAATTTTATACTGTGCTCTGGCGAACGATAAAGACCCATATGGGCTTCTTAACGACATAAAATCGTTTAAAATACATGTAATAGGTAAACAGGGAAGTGTTTCATGAAACAACTGTTAACACATGCAGATTATTAGAGAGACATACTTCCTGTAATTCTACATTTCCCTATATTCCTTGTAAGGTAGAATATCTGGAAGATCGGTTATTTTGTGTCTGGGTCATTTTGTTACAAAAGAGACGCCGACTGAAATCAGAAAACTATATACTAATCGCTTCTTTCTTTCTTTCAGCCTTAAAACCATCAAAAGTTTAAAATTTTGATTTTAATTTAAAATAAAAGCATATGTTTGATAAATTAAATTAAATAAATTGAATGCGTTTAGGGACTTGATATCTATTGGTATCCCACTGAAGTACACTGTAGGTTAATCAAAGCCCCGGGTTCTACTCCTCGGATGAATTCTGTTTATCTCTTAACCAAGAGAAAAATCAGAAATAAAATCTAACATCCATTATGTCCTGCTGAATGACAGATAAAATTACTTCGCATTTCATAAATCTCTATAAGCCCTCCAGAGTGAAGCACACTGCTTACAGTAATATGAAGTGGCAGAAAATTCGCAACAATGAGTGTTTTTATTATTACTGTAGAATTACTGTATTTCAGATTCTGTTTCAAAAACACTGGACTCTCGGTTCGCTTCGTTGTGCATGTATATGTAATTAATTTAAAATGAAATGGGAAATTATGTGATTTATATATATTGCTTTTTAGCTCATCTGAAGCAAAGGCTGTTGAAAGTGAGTTTTATCACGACTTGTCATACGTCTTTTCGTCCGTCTGTATACTTCTCACACTTCTCTATGCTATCGTTGCATGGAATTTCACGAAACCATATTGGAACAAGTTCTCAATATCCTTAACCAATTTGTATATTTGTTTCTATCCCTCGACCAAAATGGCTGCTCTGATTGAGTTCTGATTGACTGAAAAGTTTTTATCCCTGCAACCGCAACATAGAATTTCATACAAAATCTCCTAAGTTTGTGTTTTCGACAGAATCTTTAAACAAAGATGGCTGGAAAGGGCTCTGATTGTATGGCACATTTTCTATATCTCTTCTGTAATTTTCAGAAATTACCGGAAGTAAGAACTCTATGTCCTTTACCAAGTTCATGGTTTTTTTAACCAATCTGACACCTAAGATGCCAGTCAAGGGCTGTAAATGGCTGACATATTTTAAAATTTCCTCCGCAAAGACTGCAAAGAATATAACCAAATCTTACTGGATCCAAATATTTATTGTCCTCTACCGAGTTTGTGTTTTTCGACCTGCTCTACTAACCATAATGACTACCTAAAGATTTGATTGTCTGAAGCATGTTTGAGCTCTTTTTGCAACTATTACATGGGATTTCACCAAATCATACAGAATACAGAAAGACATACTCCATGTCCTCTACCAGATTTGAAATAAAGGACCCAATCTGTCATCCAAGATGGCTGCGAGGTATTCTGATTGTTTGATACATTTTCAACTTTTCCGCATGGACTACTTGAATTTCCAATAAACCTTATAGTAAGGAAGAATATAAGGTCCTCTACTGAGTTTGTGTTTCTCTACGCGATCCGTCATCCAAGATGGCTGCCAAGGGTTCAAATTGGCCGACATTATATGTTCTTTCTTTTGCAGTGACTGCAGATAAATCCTTTAGATCAATATAGCAAATTCGTAGGATACAAAATTTTTTTTTAACCTCTACTAAGATTTTGGCTTTTTTGACAGCAAATTTTTCTACATTAATTGATAGAGTATTCGGACAAGAGATACAAGCACACTTGGTCCTATTGATTTTTCTGTGTCTTGTCCAGTAGATATAAGCTAGAATTATTTTTTGTGCTCCCTGAAATTTCTGAGGAGCATTTAGTTACTGTTGTGTCCGTCCATTCGATCCCATATCCTTTAAGCGGCTCTGAAGAATTGATCCTATTTCGCATAATTGTCACTGGTAATTTTGGCTTTTGTAGAAAGGTCACTCAAAGCCATTTTTAAAGGGCAAGGTCACTCAGACAATAAGACTTTAGATTCAAAGGACATATTTTAGTGAATTTTAACAGACAATTATCATACTTCATACAAATATTTTTTGTCACATTCTTATTAAAATGTCAAGTTTTCTTAGGAACTAGAACTTTAAATACCAAAATATATTTGGAAGTTTTTACTAGCGAATGTTCATACTCCATATCAAGGATGAATACAGCCACAACTTTTAATGCTTTCTTATAAATTTTGGAGCATTAAGGTGCAAAGTTATCCGTTAGTTTGACAATTTTTTGACGCATCCATCAATTTCTTTGATTTCCTTGTATCGGCTCCTTTTTGGATTTCGGTTTGTGGACATCGAATCGGTATCCTAGATTTTTACTTTCTTAAACAATAATGTATCATGACTGCTGTCATTCCTTACTGTATTTCAGTAACATGTTATGTGAAGCTTACAGGAGTGAATCTTATATTCTTGTTGTCACCTGTTTACGGGATATGTTGTGCTCCGATTGGTTAAAGGGCTTATTCAGATTTCCGATTTACTATCTATATTTGTTATGTTTGGTCATAGGGCCTTCGTCTCGACGTCTGATTTATGACAGGTCGGTGGTTGAATTTTGAACATGGATCATAGAAAAACATTTCATTTGAATCCACCCTACATAGAGTCACTAAAAAGTTTGAAATTTTGACTAATTGAGAATGTTAGATATTGAGTTAAGAAAACCAATGCATGAATGGAAGTCACAGTTTAAGCACAAAAATTTTGTGACCTTGTCTTTGTGATAGCATCATCCTTTCAGATTAAACCCATAGCATCCATTTAAATCTCCGTAGCGAGCAAAATACATCGATAACTTAAAGTAGTCGAATTGAACATCCATTATACTTCACATACTAGATGTATTGGCTTGAGGTAAAATCAGGTGCATTGAACGAGTAAGCATCCCCAGTTCACCGGTCACACCCGCCGTGATGCCGTAGGATAATTCGAGCTAGCATAACTGGTAGTCATATCAAGTGGTAACAGTATAACAATAGTCACAATCAGATATGCTCAGTAAAATAGGAAACGCTTTGATACTGTATTGTCACACGGTTTAACGGTTTCAACTATGGAAGTCTACCTGTTAGACATTCGATTCCGAAAAAATGCAAAGAAGATCTTTATAGCGACCATACAATTTACGGATTGTAGAACGAACTCAAAGGTAGTATTTCGTATCCTCTAGAATTAACTTTTCACTCAGAAGCTTGCGTCGGAAAATGAAAGAATGGTATTTGAGCATATCTGATCATTTGAGAAATATTAACACCATACGCAACGCGGCAAGTGACAAAAGATAAAATTGAAGACATCTGACAAAACTGTATGACAAAAATCACCAAGGACATGCACATAAAACTTGATAATAGTAGAATATACACGGAAAAACGACATTACAAATATATTCGATTGTGCTGCAGCTACAATATCGACCTAGGACGGTCAAATGAAGTAACATACGTCATTCAATTGGTGTGGTTAACCGGTTTACGGGCGCCCACCTTCCCTCTCACCGCAAAAGCAGCACAATCAAAGGACACACATTTAAAAAAAATATAAATAATCCTCCATAGAGAGAACAAGGATCAACAGGTTTCTTAAGAAGAGAGGTCATAAAATTTCATCACACAGGAAAGTTTATAGAATAATATGTTCTATCAAAAATATGTACGGCGACATCAACATAAGTAAACCGTGCTCTGCCCGTATGTAAGCCGAGCTTAGATCCTTGATAAATAGGAGTCCCGACTAACAGTCAGAGGGGACGAGGATCTGGACCTTGTCTCTTCTGAAAAGACCCGCCATAGGGTTCGCGTGCAACGCCCAAGCAAAAGACTGCATTGGGTTGTAGAGGGACCGAATACACGAACTATGGTCTTAGCGATGATATCGGTTTCATACTGTCGATGTCGAAGGCGTTTAAGAATTTTATAACCCGCCGATATGAAATTTTCGGAACCTTTGATACTTCTGAGCTTGTACACCAGATCACAGTCAGAGGGGAAGAGGATCAGTTCCTTGAAACATAACTAAAATATGTGGAAAGTTAACAATTAGAAAATGGAAATAGTCACGATTGTCATTTAGTTAAGTATTAAGTTTATCATCTATATCACTATCCAGTAGAGGATTTAGTATTAAGCTTACGATGTTTGTCACTATCCAGTAGAAGATTTAGTATTAATTTTACTATCTTTGTCACTATCTAGTAGAAGATTTAGTATTAAGTTTACCATGTTTGTCACTATCCAGTAGAAGATTTAGTATTTAGTTTACCATTTTTGTCACTATCCAGTAGAAGATTTAGTATTAAGTTTACCATGTTTGTCACTATCCAGTAGAAGATTTAGTATTTAGTTTACCATTTTTGTCACTATCCAGTAGAAGATTTAGTATTAAGTTTACCATTTTTGTCACTATCCAGTAGAAGAATTGAGTACGATACGCAGGAACTGGATTCTTTTGTGTCTTTTATATGGGATATAATGTGGATACATATGTGTCAAATGTTTTGGTATCTATAGACAATACGTCTTCATTATATTTGAATGTTAAATTAAAGGTTTTTGTCAGTTACATTGTATGTTGACATAGAGAAGATTTTACATAAATTCAGTTATGAACGAATAAAAGAAGAAATTTGCCAGTAAAGTTATTCAATTAATGTTCGTAGGTATACCGATTGTTTGTTGGAAAACTTGGTCAACGAGTACAATATACATACATATATATATATATATATATATATATATATATATATATATATATATATATATATATATATATATATATATATATATATATATATATATATATATATATTGTCAATCAAAAAGTTCAGCATGTGCTTTTTAGCTCAACTGAGCGTAGCTCAAGTGAGCTATTGTCATAGTGCAGCGTCCATCGTCCGTCGTTAACTTTTCTACATTTTCGACTTCTTCTCCAGAACCGCTGCACAGAATTTCACCAAACTCCATAGGAAGTAAGTACTCAAGGTCCTCTACAAAGTTTGTGTTTTTTTATGCCGATCCGTGATCCAAGATGGCCGCCATTGGCTCTGATTGGTTGACACATTTTCGACTTCTCCTCCAGAAATGCTACACAGAATTTCACTAAACTTCATAGGAAGTAAGTACTCAAAGTCCTCTACCAAGTTTGTGTTGTTTATGCCGATCCGTGATCCAAGATGGCCGCCATTGGCTCTGATTGGTTGACACATTTTCGACTTCTTCTCCAGAACTGCTGCACAGAATTTCACCAAACTTCATAGGAAGTAAGTACTCAAGGTCCTCTACAAAGTTTGTGTTTTTTATGCCGATCCGTGATCCAAGATGGCTGCCATTGGCTCTGATTGGTTGACACATTTTCGACTTCTCCTCCAGAACCACTGCACAGAATTTCACCAAACTTCATAGGAAGTAAGTACTCAAAGTCCTCTACCAAGTTTGTGTTTTTTATGCCTATCCGGGATCCAAGATGGCCGCCATTGACTCTGATTGGTTGACACATTTTCAACTTCTTCTCCAGAACCACTGCACAGAAATTCATCAAACTGCATAGAAAGTAAGTACTCGAGGTCCTCAACCAAGTTTGGTGTTTTTTATGCCGATCCGTGATCCAAGATGGCCGCCATTGACTCTGATTGGTTGACACATTTTCGACTTCTTCTCCAGAACCACTGCACAAAATTTCACCAAACTGCATAGAAAGTAAGTACTCAAGGTCCTCTACCAAGTATAGGTTTTTCATGCCGATCCGTAATCCAAGATGGCCGCCATTGGCTCTGTTTGATTGACACATTTTCATCTTCCTCTCCAGAACCCCTGCACAGAATTTCTTGCTTGCTTGTAAATATGCACTTTGTGCTCAGGTGAGCGATATAGGCCCACTTGGGCCTCTTGTTTAACCTTCAGAGCGCTTAACAGATGATGGGTACGGATAGCCGAGCACAATATATCTATCTGAGAGAATCTTAGTGAGGAAGCCGTTATCAACGATGCTAAAGAGTCTGTTTTTAGTTTATAATAAGCGATAGTATTGTAAAGAGTAGAAAAGTCGTGAATTCATATATTTTATTCTTGAAAATAATTGAAAATTTAAGTCTTCTAGCAGGTCTTACGGGTATTTTAATATCCAAAACGCGGTAACACCGAGTTTCTTAACTGTAGGTAACATTTTTGAAAGAAGGGTTGATAGACGTTCGTAGAGAATTTGCTGGAACCTGCAGTAGACCTTTGCTTGGATTTTATGACATTTAGGAATCTAATAATAGTAAGGCAACTAGAGCTCAATATCTATAGTACATATTTCATAGGCACTCAATACCGATTTATGGTTGTACGGGATTTCATCCAAGAGAGTACGTAACGAGTATACGTGGTATAGCTTCTGTATTTATTTCAAGTTCCTATAAAATGCAATTGTAATAGTAAGCCTTGCACATAAATACAATATTGGTTGCGGCTTTGTCTACCGGCAGTAATATTTGTTGCGTTTCTGTCTAGTTCTGCTATTATATCTGGGTCATCGAATGTAGAAGAGTGACGGATCTTCATGTTCCTTCTTAGTTAACTAGTACGCGATTTCATCAAATAACTTACACTTTTAACCCATTCACACTACGTGTTCAATTCCACGTCTTTATGTCTAATTCCATTTTCTGACAAAATTATCCATTGAATTGATACCAATATTGAAATTGTTATGCAAATTAAATGAGTTGTGCTCTCTAAATTATGGGCTTTTGGTAATTATATTGTTAATGATGTTGACACCCCCAGTATCAACATGTCCAATAGAACCCTAAACGAATTTAGATGAAAAGCATGGACATGTGGTAGGGTTGTGAGTACGTTTCTTGATATCTAGACATTGCAAAGCCTGTTTGTAATTAAAAAGTTTTGAAGAAATGGTAGGGATATAGCTGTAAGAAATACATAGTGTTGATTTATGTTCATAATATGGACGAATGCAAGACTGCACCTTTTTACGTTTGTGAACATTGCTATGTTCATTGCCCCTAGTCCTTAATTGCAAAAGTTTAGACGAATTATTCTCTTCAAAATGAACTAGGGTTGAACTCCGCAAAACGAACCATGTTGTGACAACTCTCGTCTGTGTCATTACTTTTTGAATATTCTTGGCAGTGCAACTCCATATATGAATTTCCTTGCCTATAAGAGCTACTTAAAATATGTCTGCAGACTTGACTCTTGATGATTAATGACATATAGTCATGCTGTTTAGCTGTAGGTCCAAATCAATCTCTGCATCAGATGTTGGTGTCACACTTTTTAATAGATGTTTTTGCTCGAAGTCTCTTGCAAGCTCGACAGAAATGATATATTTATAATAAACCAAGACGTGTTTCCCAATAGTTATATCGATAAACGGAACAACGTTTATGTTTCTCAAGCTTTGAAACATTATGTTATGATTCCTTTGAAAAGGAAGCCGGCGTGGCCTAGTGGTATCACGTCGGACTCCTGATCGGGAGGCCGGGGTTCGAGTCCCGCTCAGGTCATGCTGGTGTCATGTCTTTTTGGATGAGACAGTAAAACCCGAGACCCCGTGTCGTGGTATGCATGGCACGTTAAAGATCCCTCACTGCTTCGGATGGGTCCGTCGCAAAGGTCAAAATTTGTATGCCCCGCATCAGGCAGATGCCGTCACCATATACGTGAAATATTCGTAGTGTGACGTAAAACAAAAATCAATCAATCAATCCTTTGAAAAGGAAGTGTATTTTTGGTATTATTTCTGTTGTCATAGGATATTAGATAAAGTACCGTTTTTATTCAAATTTATGGATGTCATTCCCCTTATCAGGGGTCGTGTTATGTTGTGGCGTGCTTTTGTGTATATCTCTATTTCAAAGTCAATGTTACTTTACGTATTTTATTCGTTTCTTCTCTTTGTTTTGTCAATATGGTCTGTTTGCATGTTTTTCAAATTCTCGAGTTGAAAAGAAAAAAAAAAGACATTTTCATCCTTTAAATACCAAAAAGTATACAGTTTCGTAAACCTTTTTGATTTGTTTTCTATACTATTTAATTTTTGAAATTGATACCATTAGTAAGGTGCTTGGCTTTCAGGGTTCGAGTCCGATAGATGACATCTTGTCTTTCAGCTGATGCAATAAAAACCGAGTTAACGGTATATGTAACACGCAAAAGATTACTAACTGCTTCGGATGGATTTGTTGCATAAGTTTTAAATTCTGTGCCATGCATCATGTAGATGTTGTCACTGTTTAAATGCCATTATCTAGATGTGAAATCAAACAAACAAAAGTATTCTAGTATTATTCTTACTCCTTCACGGCACCTGACCTCTTCCTAGTTTGGCTTCCTTACCTGGCTGGATTCTTATTTACCCGAAGCTTCCTCAGTTCCTTGTATTATCTTTCGTTGCATTTTCTTAACTTGTTGGGTGTTTTTTATTTCTTTGCGCTGATTAAGACAGGGTATTGATTAATTGTCAGATTGAATTGCTGAATTTTAACAATGCAGGTTATCAATGCGTCAATCAGTGAACATAAGATATGGAAGACTAGAAGAATATCGGTTAATGGAAGAGTCTCACAATCATTACCATCATTAAACGAAATATCTTATATTTAGTGAAGATTTGTAATTCATCATGTATTAATGGTTTTGATGAACAAATGTCGAACTAGAAAATATGACATAAGACTGAGATTTGAAATCTAGTTCTTACAGAAATGAAAATTCCTTTTCATTATGTGCCCTGCAGACAATTTCTCAAAAGTTCTCACGAAGTCTTAAAATATCTTTGTAAATTTTACCTAGATAGAATATGACTCGAAACTTCAGTATGCAAAACATTTCTTATTTTGGTATGAAAAATAATACATAAAATATTTCTAGTTTTTGTTACTCTCGTTTTGCAAGTATCTCTGGTTCTTGTTACTCTCTTTTCGCATAATCTGGAGGTGAATGTAGCGAGATTCGAGCCATTTAACATTTTGGTCTGTCCATTTCTTACTTTATTCCGTACACCCTATTCTTCGGTATGTCACCCGGGATGGAAACTAGAAAGATAAAAGGCGAGAAGTTTTTTCACTTTACTTTAATTCATCAACCACAAAGACCAGAAATGTTTATGTAAATAGATAGATTGATTGATTCATACATACATACATACAGACAAACATGCCTGTACGCAAGCACGCACGCACACACACACGCACACATACAGATAACGAAAAGTATTGTTTCTCATTGCAATGTTGAGTTCATAGAAATGTTTATTATGGAGGATTTGAGTCAATTGCCACTATACCATTTCCCTCATGTTGTGTGGCAGTAAGCATTTTTCCACATATATCGTGTCTGTGCCATGTTGAACTTTTTGTGTTGTCTGTATATCTTTGGCGGATATCGAATGCCAAACAGAAGACACTTCTATCGGGCACCTGATCCTATCTCTGGCTTCCAGTGTAATATTGTGTGTGTACCGCAATGAAATAGAATCAAATTACTTTCATATCTTACATTGTTGTTTAGCATGAAATATGTAAAGAGGACGCGATGTCCTATGCTGGATGTCAGAAGTTAAACTGCACATAGATTTCCACCATTAATTGATACTCTCTGATTTGTTTTAATTCATATGATCTACTGATTATCATGTCCCATATATCTCAGACCTGTCCATCATGACTTGTCATGATTGACCTGCACTCAAGCGAAATCTGCCGATCCTTATTCACTGTATTAACCCCATTCCGTTATCATCAAGAAAATGTGATGCACTAGACTTTTGTGAAATTTACCGTTTTTCTGTTCTTTTTTCCCCTTTCCTTTCTAAACTTCCATTTCGACGGAAGGCTTTTAAGGATAATTTGAAATGAATGAGTTTGATTTAGAAAATATATTGAATTACTGACATCTAATGTCAAACTCAGTAGATCATGATAAATTGCCTTAAAGCATAAGTCATCACTACGTACTTTATTGCTTTGGTAATATCTGTGTAATAATTGCCTTTGTTATTTCTTGTTCTTCAAGCAGCATCCTTTTGTCTGCAACAAAGCAGGAATGATTCTAATTGAAAAATCTTGATTATATTACAGATGAAAGGTCTTTCAGGCAATGTGGACTTAATGAATTTTAATCATGATTTATATATTTTGCTTTTCCCTTCAAAGATTTTTTCACAAAGATTTTTTTCTTATGACGTTGGTTGTTTTAATCTGTTGTTATTTGCGGTTGAAGTCTAGCAAACGAGATACATGTATGTACAAACAGTATAAAGCACCTTTATAAATATGTAGGGGGACAAGACTGGTGATAGGCAATTTGATCACATTTGTGAAAATTAGGATTATATATCCAAGAAGCTTTTTTAAAACGACGTTAAAATAATCTTCTGTTACACCGTTGTCGAATTTTATATTCGTGCATTGTTTATGACAGATAAGTTTATTGGTTGGGTTTGGATCCCGGTGGGAATAATGAGAGATCTTGAATAGACAGTAAGTGAGTAGTCAGTGGTTTCCATTCCTTCGTGTTTTTTTTATTTTTTATTATTATTTTTTTTGTTTGTTTGTTTGTTTGGTTTTTTTTTTTTGTTTTTGTTTTTGGGGTTTTTTTTGTCATTACGGTATTAATGCGGTATTATCCTCCACCAATAAACATTTGCTACCACCGTATGAGTGAAATGAACTTGTGGTGTTACCTTCCACCACCGAACACCACCACAATAGGAAATCGGTGTATATGTTCTTCAGATTTGCAAAAAGAAAAGGTTTTGCCAGCTTACAACATGTATCAGTGCTACATATTAGGTTATATATCATATAACAATATTGAAATTTGGAAATTTTATCATTTATCGTTATGTGTGATGCATACTGAGATACCGAGTGCGCCTTCACCACTACCACCTCTGAACGTAGGAGTTGATCAGTCGATCCGGTAGTGACCGAGAGGTCTCGGACCCGAGTAACATTCGTTGGTTGTCGGTGTACCGTCTTTCGGATGAGACGATAAAAATGAGGTGCTGTGTCGCTTTGGACATGGGCCGTCGACGATCCATCATTGCTGTGGATGAGCCGTTGCAAAGGTCTAGATTAAAGTGCAGTACATCAATTGCAGATGTACCTATGTAATAATTGCAATAGTCTTTGTGTGACATAAAGCAAGAAACAAACAAAATTTGCATAATAATAATAAGAAGAAGAAGAAGAAGAATAACAAAAATGATAATAACAATAGTGATAATTTTCAACCTTCTTTAAGAAATAAACAGAAAAAAGAAATCAAATTAGAATAAAATAAAACCATATGGCAGCATATTCAGGAAAGTATATTGCATAAACAGGAGAGAGACCATGACAAGAGCTGAGCGTTTATAAGAGCTATATTTCAGTTTATAATGACATTTTGTTTAATCAATGATGATCGAAAAAGCAATTACAGTTTACCTCTTAAGGATGCAGAACCGTTTGGGGGATGGTAATACGCTTCGGTGATAATTTGATTTTCTAGCTCACCTGAACTGAAGTCGGTTTTAGTATCGTCAGTATTGATTTTGATTTTCAGTAGGTATGTTGTGAAATTAGGTAACAATGGAGGTTTTATTGTTTTCACGAACAGATTTATCCCACGTGAGGTTTTACGTGTAGTTTGATTAGAATTTGACGTCAATTTTGCATATTGCTTTATGTTACAACTAGTCTAACAGTGTTAACATATACCCAAAACGTTCAAGGGCAAATTTCTTGATATTGCAATCATATTTTTGGATGTAACGTCAGTTTCGGCTACTTCTCACGTGTAGTTCTATATTAAACAAATCGAACTGCATCATCAAATATTCGAAAATTTTGAGGGCAAGTCCTTTCTTTAAAATGCAATTGTAACGTTATACATTTATTATTATTTTTATTTATTTATTTATTTTTTGTTTCTTTGTTTTGGGCGTTTTTTTTTTTATCTTGTAATGAATAAATTGATGTGTATATATATATTTTGTCTCTGCATGCTACTCGTTCTATGCATAATAATTTACAATGTACTAATGATAGAACTGCCGAATGCCGCCTTTTGTAACACTTTGCCAGTATAAATAGGCATAGTGATATAGTTGATTGGTGTTTAACTTTGCTTTCAATGGTATTTCGGTTATATTTCGAAATAGCAGAATTGCGTAATCAGTATAACTTACTGACGCAATCCGGAAATCGAATTCAGGTCCTCTGCACCGCAAGCCAAGCGCTTAACCAATACATCATGTCTGCTCCTCTTTAGAACACACTTTCAGTATTTTTATCTAAAATATAAATTCAAATGATATAGGAGAAAAGGTTCCAGTGAAGCATTTTGTTAGCATAATGGCTTGTATTGTTTTAATTATACAACATTTAAGAGAAAATAGAAGACATCTGATCAATCTGATACAAATCAGCAAGGACGCACATAAACATGATAATAGTCAAATAAATACACAAAAAACGACATTACAATATTCGATTGTACTCAGTTACGATATCGAACATAATGCTAAAGTCATTATGAAGACGGGATGGCGTCATGTTAGTTTTCCCCCGGTGACAACCTAATAAAATTTTGTGGACTGCATTAACACAACCGTGCATGGAACAGATAAAACAGACTCTTGAACATAGTGACACCATCGGGAAAAATACCCTCGCATACATTCACAAAGTCCAACCCTAAGACTTAAGACTTAACTTAAGAAATAAACAACTTATCACGAAGAATCTTAGACTTAACTGACTTATACAAACTGTGAAATTTGACGTAATAACTTGAAGAGTTCTAAACAAGAAAAAAGAGGAGTTACTGGCTCAGTTATGTGGCAGAATCACCATGGAGCTATACAATACATGAATATAAATAGTATACTAGAACATATAACACATTACAAAAATATTTGATTGTAGTGCAATTACGATACCGACTTAGGACGGTCATTTATTTGACAAAAGCCAAACAAAACCACTTTGTAGATTAATTTTCTATACATAAGACAAGATATTGTTAATAACAAAAAGAAGGAGGGGCTGTTGCATTGTTAGCAATAGAAATTAACAATGAAAATATAGAAGGTAAGAAGAGATATGTTTGTGGCGGCCGAACACAAGTAGACTATCTAAATATCTCGACGACGAAAATTTTAGCAAGGTATAGCTTTCTACGATTATTCAAACTTGTAGCTGAAACAAAACATATATGGAGTAACTAACCGCCAGACCTTTTGTTGTATCTTCACATATTAACACTCTTTCAAATATTTTCACCATGGTGCTCTCAATCGAAACTCTCTACATAGTTTACGCACAACAGTTCCCTCCATATGGTCAGATGTATCTTAAGGAAGACTACAGTGGGTGTTTGCGGAAGTGCTGGAGAGCTTTTCGATTGAGAAGGAAACATGAATTTTCCAAATGAATTAAAGTTATATGTGCAGTTGTAATGTAGTTTGCTACGTTTGTTTAATATGGTTTTTCTGAATTCATATACTCTATTGAAGTATTGCATAAAAGGTCATATTGTACAGATGTTACAAAGGCTAATTTACGTCTTGTGATGGGAGCGGCAGAATCAAGAGCAGCTGTGATATGTGATATGCGTATGTATGCATTGCTCAAGTTGTTATTGGTTGTAGCTCTAAAACTTAATTTCGATTTTTGTTTTATCTTGTCTAAGACCAGATTCACTAATCGTTTTGTGAATAGGTGTTAAGTTTACTTTTAAGGTAATCCATCCCTAACAAGCCTCACATGACGACATAAGGCATCGACAAAAATATTTTTGTTATGGTTATTTGTTAAAGCAAAATGCATGTCACTTTAGATGATCTTGATGTTTGTGACTAAAGTTTAGGATTGTATAATATGAATTCCCTTAAAGGAGTTATCTCCCTTGTTATAAATATGAAAAACATAAAGTAGGAATACTGCACGGTGAACTTCATTTTTGTTTATGAATATTGATAAATTACAATATTACGGAACTTTTAACCGTGAGTTCTTCCAAAATGTTATCTTTTGTGAAAAACATACATGTATGAACAAAATATAGTAATTCCTATAAGGTTCAAGATGAATGTTGCATCTATCGAGATCTAATTAGTGCATGTTATGGATTGATTAACATAAGTCCAAGTCTGAGCGTTAGTCTAAGTTTCTTTGTGAATAGTATGTCTGAACTGGTGCAGCACCAACCCGTAGTAATGAGCTACAATAAAACCATCCTCAGAAGAGTCAATACATAGTACCGTTCATAGATTACCGTAACTTAGCTTTCGTTATAATGGGGTTCCCCAGCTAAATGTGTCCGTTCCAATTAACGTAATACCTGATCTTTTAATGAGAAAAGTCCCGAAATATTCCGAATAGGTTATGGTGTATGAATATGATTTTATCATAAGCGGTAATGCAATTCCTCAGTTACATATTTCTAATGTTATTGTAGATATATGAATATCAGCATTTGACTCAACATGTGAAGCTTACATAGATGAAATATTCTTAAACAGTTTCTCATTTTAGACAAAATAATGATAATAAAAAAGGGAAATATAAGACTTGGAAACTGAAATGAATCCCAAGGAGTATACCTCATAAAACGTTATTTGTCTGCATCATATCAGCGTTTGTGAATGAACCACTTTTGTTTGCAACAATTTGAGATTCATTGCGGTTGTCTTTGTTTGAGTAGTGAATGGTATCAGTATCATATGTTTTTTTTTTTATTATTATAGAAAATATTAGAACATATTTTCAGTATAATTTTGTGCATCAGATGCGCATTTCGACAACTTACGTCCCTTTGGTGATGTTCATGGCCAAATGATTGGAATTCTATTAATACATAAATATTTGAGGAATCGAGTTAAAACGAAAGTGGCAGAAAAAGTGAACTGATCATCTGATCATCTGCACAAGGGGTATTTCACTTTTATGATGGCGGCACCTGCCTGGTACACGGCTTCATAATAATGTCCTATGCAACTAATATTACCAACACAGTTTGAGTGATCTTTTACGTGCCAGTGTATACCTTAACATTGGGCCTCTGTCTCATCGAGTGTAAAACCACCGAACCAACCTGGTTCTGAGTAATATCAAAGATTTTCCTTCACAAATCAGACTGATCTCAAAACAAAATTAGAAGAAGCTATTAGTTCCAATGAAAACCAATATGAAAGTTTTCTCTAATTTTTCATGTAAGTAAATAAAAAGACCGTCCGGTATTAATCAAAACGTGAATATAACTGGGGAAGATATAATGCCTACAGAACAAAGAGTTCTGAAATATGGAAGCTTTAGAGCGAGATTGATATTTTGAAGCCATTGATATCATAATTCTCCGCTCGTAGTAATATAGGTGTATTTTATTGAGAATTGTAATAAATGCCTTGTATGGTATCGGTTCTCGAACATGTTTATGCTGATTATTGAATACCCACATCTTGTCAGCCGAAAATATATTTTCTTCATGCTTAATGTCTGAAACTAGCCTTTCTACCGACCTAGCTACATATCTACCTACTCTGACATCTTGATACGTTATTATTCTACAGTAGGAAAACCGTCATTCAAGCAATATGTGATTTTCGCAATACAAAGTTATTTCTTAATAGTGCAGGCATTCGACATAATAATCATTGTTACACAAAAGAAACCATGTGGAAACGTCATTTTTGTACCTTCCTGTTCATAAGTTTTACGCTAATTTCCATCAATTTTGTTTACGTCACACTTTTTCTACGACAGATGCCTACTGAAAAGGTGATAAAAATTGTATTACGGAAAGACCAATTATACCATAGTCTTGTATTCCGAATCTGAGCAAGCATCGCTTGTCTGTTTTGCAATCTTAGTAAGCGACATATGCATCCCTTAAAGTTTACCAGCCAAAGACCTGTAGAACTTTTGTCAGTGAGAAATACAGGTTTCCGTAAGGCCTTAGGACAGAAGATGACCGATTATTAGAACATATCTTCGATATAATTTTGTGTATCAGATGCGCATTTCGACAACTTACGTCCCTTTGGTGATGCTCATGACCAGATGATTGGAATTCTATTAATACATAAATATTTGAGGAGCCGAGTTAAAACAAAAGTGGCAGAAAAAGTGAACTGATCATCTGCACTAGGGTTGTTTCACTTTTATGATGGCGGCACCTGCCTGGTACACGGCTTCATAATAATGTCCTATGCAACTAACATTACTAAAACAGTTTGAGTGATCTTTTACGTTCCAGTGTATACCTTAACATGGGGCCTCTGTCTCATCGAGTGTAAAACCACCGAACCAACCTGGTTATGAGTAATAACAAAGATTTTCCTTCACAAATCAGATTGATCCTAAAACAAAATTAGAAGTAGCTATTAGTTCCAATGAAAACCAATATGAAAGTTTTCTCTAATTTTTCATGTAAGTAAATACAAAGACCGTCCGGTATTAATCGAAACGTGAATATAACTGGGGAAAATATAATGCCTACAGAACAAAGAGTCCTGAAATATGGAAGCTTTAGAGCGAGATTGATATTTTGAAGCCATTGATATCATAATTCTCCGCTCGTAGTAATAAAGTTCTATTTTATTGAAAAGAGAATTGTAATTAATGCCTTGTATGGTATCAGTTCTCGAACATGTTTATGCTCAGTATTGAATACCCACATCTTGTCAGCCGAAAACTAAAAATATATATTTTCTTCATGATTAATGGCTGAAACTAGCCTTTCTACCGGCCTAACTACATATCTACCTACTCTGACATCTTGATACGTCATTATTCTACAGTAGGAAAACCGTCATTCAAGCAATATGTGATTTTCGCAATACAAAGTTATTTCTTAATAGTGCAGGCATTCGACATAATAACCATTGTTACACAAAAGAAACCACGTGGAAGCGTCATTTTTGTTCCTTCCTTTTCATAAGTTTTACGCTAATTTCCATCAATTTTCTTTACGTCACACTTTTTTTACGACATGCCTACTGAAAGGGTGGAAAAAATTGTATTACGGAAAGACCAATTATACCATAGTCTTGTATTCCGAATCTGAGCAAGCATTGCTTGTCTGTTTTGCAATCTTAGTAAACGACATATGCATCCCTTGAAGTTTACCAGCCAAAGACCTGAAGAACTTCTGTCAGTGACAAATGCAGGTGTCCGTAAGGCTTTAGTACAAAAGATGGCCGATTGTAAAGGCTCTAGTTTCACATTTTGTCAACCTTCGGGTGGAATAACCATATATTCAATGGGAACGTATAAAAGAGTATTATATTTCTTTTAATTTGGTCTGTCTATTCCCTCGGATTTGCGACTTTGATAGGAGACCATCGTATTTTTAGAATTGCCGCTGATTTGTTATATTTATTTGTCATTGTTATTTCTCCTTGTTACCATGTCCTTTTGATGAGGGTCCTATACTGGTTTATTACATATTGAGTGTACATGCACTGTCGCTAACTGGAATTCAGACAAACTCAATACGGACTTCTTCGTTTAGCTATTTTAGAGCTCGTTAGAGTGTTAGAATGACAAACATGGAGGTCATCCAAAATATTTCATCAATAATAGATATATATATGACTTGATTAGAAAACAACGAAGCATGAGTGTAAGTTTTTGGGGTTTTGTTTGTTTGTTTGTTTTGTTTTGTTGTTTTTGTTTTCGTTTTATTTATTTTTCAATCTGGAAAAATTTTCTCCTTCAAGAAATCCCTATTTTTGGCTATGCAAATTCATAAGTAACCATGCCGTATATTTCATTTAGTCCAAGTGGTTTGTTCGTAATTTTTCTTTCCGTAATCTGTAGGCATAACTTTCGTCAATATTTACTGAAAATAGCAAATTATCCCTTTATTACGCAAGGAATTTTGTAAAACTTTCTGTCTTCAAATGTCATTCGAATTATCCTATGTAATGGGCAACTAGAATTAAACCTAACACAGACTGTCTGAAATTTTATAACAAAGGGTTATACATATGTAAATAAAATTATTATTATTATTATTATTATTATTATTATTATTATTATTATTATTATTATTATTATTATTATTTAGAAGAGACAATATGATTATTGAAATACTTAGAAATGTATTTCCTTAATATGGTAATAGGAATGAACACACTTAGAACGTTTCTGGTGATAAATGCAATGCCCTGCTTTATTACATCCATAATTCTTCGACGTCATTTTCCTGAACCATCGGGTAGCAACCGGTCAGTTTAGAAAATGAATAAGGGAGTTGATAGAGGCTGCTCATATTTCAGAAATGATGTGGTATTGGCATGTTCTACGTTGGCAATGAGTTTTAATTACCTGACGCTTTCTGATGGTAACCATAGAAACGAAAGTGGGTGAATCAGTGGTCATTTTGCAGGCGGTCAGAAACAAAAGCCCATCATACGACCCTGAACTAGAATTATGACATCGTTACTGAAAGGAAAAGCAAATACGCAAACAATAAAATCGGCGATAAATTAACTGTAAGTAATAAAGACCAATGATAGAAATCTAGGCATTGCTATAATACCAAGGCCGGACCTGCAACGAGGATGGAGTAAGGAGCAGTGATACAGACACGGCAGAAAATGTCTAAATGCAACTTGGGGTCCTAGGAGTGTATCGTACTATTCTTGTAGAGGAATTGTCGTATTGCGAAAGCAGATTTCAAACCATTTATTAAATATTTTATGCGCAGATAATTTCCGAGAGGATAATTTGTAATTTTAGAGTTTTCTTAATTCATTACCCCGTATCATTACGGCTGGTAAAAGTTGGTGCAATATAGTGTTCTACTCGCCCTTCCAGTCATGAGTCCGTCTGTCTAATAATGTGCCTGTATTTATCAGCGGATATAGATAAAACTTTATCTTAATATTCAACGTAACCCACAGGTGTGTCATGTCGTGTACTATGGTCGTTGGTATTCAATTCTCTATTAAGTAGGAAGGTGGGCGGCCGTAAACCGGTTAACCACACCAATTGAATGACGTTTGTTACTTCAGTTGGCCGTCCTTAGTAGGCATCGTAACCGCAACACAATCGCATATTTTTGTAATGTCGTTTTGCCGTGTATATTCTATCTACTATTAACTTGTTTTGTGTACATGTCCTTGGTGATTTGTGTACATGTCCTTGGTGATTTGTGTACATGTCCTTGATGATTTTGTCACATATAGCTTTGTCAGATGTCTTCAGTTTTCTCTTTCAATCGTCAATTAAATCATTATAGTTTCACATAAATGTTCTCCATAATCCATATTCTGTGCCGTTATCTTGCCCCGAGGACATTAGCAAGGGCGAGGAGTACACAGAGCCAAAATGATGTTTCGGTAGTCGCCTGTATAAGGTAATGGCATCTGCTTAATGCATTGCGCAGAACTGTCACCTAATAAAACGGATCCATTCGAGAAAGTGAAGTATGTCTTACGTTCAAACGTCTTGGACACTGGTTCTCAGTTTTTCTGCCGTCACTATATACATGGAATAATCGTGGAGTTTTGTATCGTATGTTATTTCATCTCATTTTATATCATACAATAAGAGTAATATTAAGTATAAAGGACACGAAAAAATAACATCGACCATGGAGTTTACTTACATCAATTCAAAAATGATCTCTAACATTTGTTTTGGACCGCGAATAACAAATATACCTTTGCATACAAAATTATTTATAATGGTGACATCTTCATTTTGTTGCTCAACGAGTGTACATTGTATTTTATTCATGAATGTAATTTAAGTTCAGGGATGAAACATTTAATGATATGATGATGACATGCGTTATCGTGCTGAATACCCCGTTGTATGGTGGTTAAACGCTTTTGTTCATTGAAGACAAATATTGGAACATATGTACAATCAATACGTCAACCAACGGAAAGAGAATGAAAATGCTCACTTCCATCGTTCGAAATAGAGATTTTTGAACGGATTGCAAAGAAATTCCGGTCTATGAATTGGCGAAATCTGTCTGTCCGTCCGTCTGTCCGTCCGTCCGCACGGCGTCAAGATTTTGCGTTTAGCATTTGCGTTTAGCTTGGTTTCTTTCATACCCTAAAGGGTACTTATGTCAAAGTTGGTAGGTTTGTAGATACTTGAATGTTCTATCCAACCAATACAAAAATTTATTGACCTTGACCTTGACTTTACGCTTCAGTGAACACACACGGTTTTTTGCCTTTAGGGTGACCACTTGCATACATGTATTGTTAATGTTAATGCAAAGCAATTCCGGTCTGTAAATTGGCAAAATCCGTCCGTCTGGTTGTCCATCCGTCCGTCCGTGCAGCGTCAACATTTTGCTTTTAGCATTTGCAATCCAGTCATACCGTCTTTGACGGTTTCTTGTTGAATTGTTATATTTATGACGTCACAAAAATCATTTGTAGGAGAATTGTGGACGACAAATGTCCACCCACAAGCAATATGATAATCTTAATTTTCAGTTTAGCACAAACAATGGTATGAGGTACTAACTTAGGAAATGTCCAGTGACAACAGAAAAAAACGCGGTATCAACAGAAAGTAATGCCGCTTATAGAGTAAATTGGTTTATGGAGTCACTACTAAATGAATCCGATTCACTTGAAGATATTTTTGCGGATATTTTCCAAATAATAAAAAGTCACTTTTTCATCGTGATTGCGAAAACTAATGTTAGAAAGAAAAAAAGAGGAATACTAATGTTAGAAAAAATAAACATACATGACTCTTTTCACCGACATTAATCAATGATTTCTACCCAAATAGAATATGATGTATTCTCGATCCAGAAAAACAATAGTTTTTGTACATTTATACATATACCTATCATATGACGTAGTTTTAAGTGAGACGCAAATGATTATATATATATATATATATATATATAGAAGATACATATATAATGCTCTTTTCTTCATTGTGGTAATCGAATCGATAGTCAAATATTCCATATGCCATACTCCTTTATGATCAAAAGCAGCAAATTCTAGTTGATGTTATAGACAAATAGTGGATTTTAAACTAATAAATCTTGTGTATTGCAGACTGTAACGTAATATTTATTATTTGAGTACACGAGAGTGATCTCCCCTTATGATGTAATCAAATACAGAAAAGAGTAACACCCGTCAAAATTCTCCACAAATGTTATAAATGTTAATAATAATATCGCAGAAATGATTTTTAATTGACAGTTATTTAGAATTAAGATATAATGGGAAAATTCAACACTGTTTCCGTAATTGAACAACGGAAATCGTAAAAAGTTATGTAATAGTTACGTCATTCCTGTGCAGAAAATATGCTTGTGCTTCATGCAGTTATGATGTATGTTGTCATTCCATGACTTGATATGACTGAAAGCGATTCAAAACATCAACCAACCAAACAAAAATATATTAGCTTAATCTGGATTATCTTTTTATGATGGTAATACATGCCCACTACTTAATACTAATCTTAATTTCGTGGAGGGTATTAGGCCAGATATCTCGGTCTCAAAATGAAGTACTTGTTATGGTGGATGTGTGTGTGAAATATGAAAGCCTTATCCCTTAAACTGCAAGAGAACACTTGCTTAGCCTTACAGAGCTTCTTAACCAAAATATTACTACCGTAAAATACGAAAGTAACTGGTGTTACATGACTATGGCACTAACAACAATGTACCACAGTGGACATTCATGGACCCTTAAAATTCAGGGGTGAGACCAGTGTCTCCTGTTTGGCTAGCCACACCCGCCGTGAATGCCCTTACATACAGACGAAACAAATATAATTCAGCACTGTATTTATACATAAATGTGAACAAACACTGTGTAGAAAGTGTCACAGCCACATAACATCAGAAAAAGGGTATAATAACACTTAAGTCAAACCCTCCTCGGGGAACTTTTTTACGAGCTCCACACTGCAAAGAGAATAAGTGTGACATTAATGTAAAATACGAAAATAACTGGTGTCACAGGACTATGGCACTAATAACAATGTACCACAGGGGACATTCACGGACCCCTGAAATCCAGGGGTGAGACCAGGTCCGGGAGATTGAGCGTCTCCTGTTTGGTTAGCCACACCCGTCGTGAATGCCCTTACATACAGACGAAACAAATCTGTGGGCATTCATTTCGTTTGCCATCCAAATCTTGATCTTTACTTCGGTACAAAGAGAAATAGTAGAAATTTCATCAATAGATAAGTCATACGCCATTAAAGTAAAATACGAAGGTAACTGGTGTTACTTGACTATGACACTTACAACAATGTACCACAGTGGACATTCAAAGACCCCTGAAATTCAGAGGTGAGACCAGGTGCCGGGAGGAATGAGCGTCTACTGTTTGGCTACCCACACCCGCCGAGAATGCCCCTGAATACAGACGAAACAAATTTAATTCAGCACTGAAAGTATACATGAATTTGTTCTAGCATTTTGTAAAAAGTTCCACGGCAACAAAATATCAAGACCAAGGGTATAATAATACTTAAGTTAAAATTCAATTACCTTAACTTTAATAATTTTTGTGGTGGATGCTCGTTAAAGTCGATAAGAAGTTATAAGATGTATGGTTTCATGGTAATTTACTGCATAAATTCTTGTATTAATTTTGATTTTAGGTATTAATAACATGACTGAGCTTTCCTAACCATGAATGGACTTTATCACTTACTAATCAATATCGAAGAAGTACCAAACCGTTAATCATTCTCATAGTCCAAGGACAGATACAAAATCGTGTAAGTTTCTAAAAGAAACTGTTGTGAACCCCGAAATACTGAAAAATTCCGAGATGAGATAATGTAATCATTCTCATTTTCCAATTAAAATACGTTTCATAAACTAACATTTACTGAGATAAATTAGTTTACCATTAAACCACTGTAAAAATATCCAGGTGACCGAAAATTTGTGAGTAATAGACTAATTTTGTCTCTTTTTTTGTAAAATATAATTTTTTAATTACAGTATTAATACATTAGGCTCCCAACTGCAAAATAAGTAGAAGCCATAGTTTTCATGACCTGTCATTTTTAGCATCAGAACGGGTATTGTCCAAATGTCTACACATATATATATATATATATATATATATATATATATATATATATATATATATATATATATATATATATATATATATATATATTATTTATTTTTCATAGATTTCCGAAATATGACTTTAACAATGCTAGGAGTGTAACATGGAAAGGTACATATCCACCTCGATTCGAATAAGTGGCTGCAGGAAAATGAAAGAACGTTTTTTTAATTAGTAACAGGCTTAAGTGTAAAGAAATAAAGATTAAAAAACCTATTTTTACAGCTAAAGTATTTCAATTTCCAATTTCATCTGGATTTATAGTTTTTCGATTGCTTAACTTTTTATGAGGATATGCGATTTCGGTCTTTGTTTCGTCTGGAGTATTCTATTTTAGAAAATGCAATTATATTGCGTATGTGCAAACAATAATAAAATTGAAACAGAATTATAATTATCCAAAATTTGGGATGTTGCTTTCCGTCAATTTTGGAAAATGAAAGTAATCCTCAAGCAATTCAATTTCGAATTAGTTTTAGGTAAATTAAATGCCGAACAATTCACATTTGGAATAATAATTTTGTCATTTTTTAAGGATTGACTGATTGAATTGAATTAAAAACAGAATTCACATTAAAATAATTCGATGATATTAATGTGGGTATGCTTAAAATCTGCACACAACGCTGTAATTTATCTAAGTATAAAATGCCATTCCCCTATGATTGGTGCATCATGTTCAGATAGACCTTGTAAATGCTTCATTTTCGAGGTAATCGTTGAAAAATGATTGAAAATTGGAAAATATTTGAAAAGCACTGTATGTTAGGATTAAAATGCACTTGATTTGACAGCTTGTTTACATTATCGTTATATCAATTTATCATGCAAAACCTTGTTCATACCAAGCGTGTGAGTAAACTGAACATATAATTGTCGATATCTTTGACGCTTAGTAGGTATAACTATCAGTGTGATGTTCAAATCAAGCGTTTATGTAAATAAAACTGTTATGGAATGTAATCGCAGAAAGAAAGTGCTTTAAAATAAATCTGGATGACTTGTACGAACAATGTACACTTTTGCATCACTGAACTTGTTTGGTGGAATGTTGTTTGTCCTTTTAGATTTTAATGTAGAATGGGGTACGCTTGTGTTTTGACTTTGGTTTGACTTTTGACCAGAGATGATATATATATTCCAAGTATTGGACTTTTATTAGGTGACTGTGATACGAAATTATCTTAGATAATTTCTGGATAAGAGGAAGCATTTTAGGATAATTTGACCATATTTTTAATTTGTTATCTGTTAACTATTGAACTAAGATACAATTATCAATTAGAGAAAATTGCTAGAACTTTCTAACCTTTTTTTCTGGTTTTTAAGATACTCCTTATCAAGGAGAATCTTACTGTTATCGTGATTAAAGTTCAAAGGTCAGATTTACGTTCATCCAACTATAACCTTTGAAGAAATAGTACGATGTCTGTGTCAATGTGAAGATGATGGATAAATCCAAACCATAAGTCTAAAAATCACGAAGCCAGAGGACATACAAAATCAGTGAAAATGAAAAACAAGTGGAAAATAACAAAATATGTCTGCTTGAAGAGCATATGTGAACCCTTGTAGGAGTGAGATCAGGTGCCCGGGGAGAGTGAGCATCTCCTGCTTGCTAGCAACACCCGTCACATATACCCAATAGAAAGAGTCAAATCGTGTAAATTACATAAGTATTTATATATGGAGAAGTCAAAGTAGGTAACCTTCTAGCATAGAAGGTGTCAAATCTGTGTAAAATTATCGGAATCGGTCTCAGTCCAGAATATCATTTCAAAGTCGGGATAACGAGATAACATATGGAGTAATAAGAGTATCGTAACGACCGTAGAACTTCTTCAATGACGTTGCTAGTCTAGCACATATATAACCCTGGTTGAGCAGCTTTACTGAAAGTCGCCTAGCCCTCAGAACAAAGTCATTGTAATGTGAACATGCTCTGGAGCAACGTATTAATTGAGATATGAATACGCCGGGCGATGATGGAATGTTGCTACTTATGAAAGGAAAGTTTGTGATAGCGAAATTGAAATCGTCACATTTGTCATAGAGTGAGGTGTTCACTTGACCATTAATGTCGAAAGACAACATAATATCTAAATACGAGGTAGAATTACTACTTTCTGTGGTTTCTTTGACCTCCAGTTCACTTGGATAGATGATGCTAAGGTAATCCGCAAATGAAGGATTATTAATTGAAAGCAAGTCATCTATATATCTGTAAGTGAAATTGAAGCCAAGAGCCAACTGGTTTTTTTTTTCCTTGCGAAAGCAAAGACTGAATGAATTCAGCTTCGTATGAGTAAAGGAATATTTCAGCCAGAAGCGGAGCACATTTAGTGCCCATTGGAATGCCGACAATTTGTTGAAAAACCTTTCCTCCAAACACCACAAAAATGTTATCGATAAGAAAGTTCAACATCTGGATGACAGCTGTTTCAGTGTATTTATTTTTGGAATCAGATTTTTTCCTAATAAAGTAAGTTTTATGATAGCCTATAAATAAATATTTGAATCTGCGGCTTCCGTTTTTACTAGTAAATGCATTTTGAATAATTTCCGCTAATCTGTCTTTTAATTTCTGATGAGGGATTGTTGTGTAAAGAGTTGAAAAGTCAAAACACTTGATGGAGTGAATTTTAGTAAAACTTTTTGATTTTAGATTTTCTAACAACTCCTTTGAATTTTTAAGGATCCACTTTTGATTAATTCCACTTCTGGAATGTACTGTTTCGCAATATCTATGAAGGCCAGATTTAATTTCTAATAATATTTTTGTGAGTAGCATCGATACAGATTTTGTGGAACATTTCGAGGAACCAGCGATAAAGCGTTGTTTGTAAGGATTTTTGTGCATTTTTATGGAATGCAGTACAAATATGGAAGTTCTAAATTTAGTTTATTTGTGTCAATACCAAACGTATTGAGGACAGATTTATGATTCTCAAGTAGTTCTGAAACCGAAAAGTTCGTGAGAGTATAAGTAGTATTTCCTGGAGCTGAATTTAATCCTAATTCTTTCATTAGGCTGTCAAAGTAATATTTCTCACAAGTAAATGTATAATTATTAGATGCTTTATCTGCTGGTGTAATGATATAATGTTCTTGGAGGAAGGTAAGTTCTCTGACAACATCAGGATCTTTAAAAATAGATTCGAATCTGGTGTTTACAGAGCCTTGTAATTTTTTAATTTTTGATCTCGGCAATACTGCAATAGATTTTATCCATTCCGAAAGAGTGTCAACCTGTACTTCCTCTCTTTTTGCCCATCGTTTGGCATATTCCTCGCAGCAGTTCATGATATTCTCAAAACATTGGCTCCATTTGAATGATCTGGGTTCTCTGTATTTTGGACCTTTAAGTAAAAGTTCTCTTAATTTAGTGTTTTTAACAATATTACGATCACCAGTAATGACATGGCCACAAGGAGAATATACAAAATTAGATGTTTGTATATTTTAGCGAGGACAGCTGTGATGATTTATTCGATTCTGTGTGAGAGTCTCTTAAAGATAAGTTTTGACCACAGTCGTGTGAATTCTTTTAGAAAACGTCCCCTCTCGGCCAAGGCGAAAACGATGGTGTATGATTTTATGTTCATCAGTCTATTCGCACGATCAACATTCTTTATGAACAACATTCGTACGTGTAATCTTCGATTTCCTCGTCTCTTCTCTTTTCTCTTAATTTTCACACTTTGAAAATGAAACGTCTTTTTCGCACATTTCATATAATAATAAAGATAAAACATTTCAAACTACAAATGTATAACGATATGGTTTATGACCTGATTTTTTATTCGTACTTTCTTTTACCCGAACAACGGTGAAATTGTTTTGTCTATGGACTACTTTTCAGTTTTCATTTTAGTCCGTGATATCGGCGATTTGTGCTCGAAGGTCAGAGAGACTTTGTTCATCAAAAGTTTGAATTATCACAAACCGTTGATATCAAAAGTGGGAGAAGGGCAGAAAATTTAGGACTTTTTTTCCATTGTATTACACTGTCGTTACTGAGAATTAAAGACGTATGCGGAAAACATCATAACCGAGCTTGTAGCCTTCATTAAAGGGATAATGTGTTGCGTGGAACACTGTTGCTTTTAGTTCATCAATCTCATCGCATAATTTGAATAACCAATCTAGCCTTTGAATATATACAAATCTGTATAAAAAAGAATTAAAAACACCAAACTGGAAAAGATGGACACTTCATGCAGTGGCAAGTCCTGGATTTGTACTTGTAAATATGTGGCAGAAGGGGGGCGTCCCCCGCCCCTTCTGAACCCACCACTGTCATTGAGTCACTTGATAGAATAACCTTATGCGCATGTTTCTCTGTGCACTACATTATTTCATTCATTTGTAATAACAACTCAATTCAATCAACCTCATACAAAATGAGATCAAGGTGTTCTTAGTGTGATACATACAGATCTCTATTGATAACAAGTTGTGCGTGAGAGAGAAAACAGAAGACATGTGACAAAGCTGTATTACACAAATCACCAAGGACCTGCACACAAAAAATGACAACAGCATAATATACACGGAAGAGTACCTTTCAGGACGACCTCAGGTCCTTTGATTTTGTTTTATTGGCGCAAAATGAATCATCGTGGTTTAACTGAACACGGAGTGTGCAATTTGTTATGTATTGAATATAGAATGAAAAATAGATCGATAGAAATTAAACAGAAATATGCTTAGGAAATATGTGGAACATATATAGAAAATAAAAGTACCCCGTTCTACGTTAATATTTAATGGGACAATTGATATAATACCAGAAGTTTGAAAGATGTTGAATCATATTTCATGTCTTGCATAAGTTTATTTTTTTCTATAAATTTTACACAAATACTGCATGAAAATTAACAATTGGTTTGTACAAGATAATAAACTGAACCCACAAGAAAATTTGATAAAATAATTTAAATGTACTGATGAAGGTACAAAGCGTTTTAAAATAATTTAGTAAAGTTTGACCTCTGATTAGCTTCTGACAAATAATGATTCAGCAAACAGGATCCTAAATACATATTTTAATAAATCTATATATAGATGTATAATCAGGCCTCAAGGTAATGGGCGCTATTCATATTTCACATAAAATTTGTTTTATTGATCACTCATTTATGTAATGGGTAAACCCTCACTATGTAACGGGTAAACCCGCATTTTGTAACAGGTAAACCCTCATTATGTAATGGTTAAACACTCATTATGTAATGGATACAACTTGATTATGTAACGGGTAAACTCTCTTTATGTAATGGGCACACCTTCATTATGTTACCGTTAAACACTCATTATGTAACGGGTAAACCCTCATTATGTAACGCGTAAACCCTCGTCAATGTTCTTAGCACCTAACACAATTTACATCAAAGTGATAAGATTCCAGTTAATAGAAGTCAGTAAATCGATAGCTCCATTGAAAAGTTAGTAAGGAAGAATATGCTGGATATGGAGCTAAATAACCCCAAATCTGAGAAATTTTAACAAATTCCTATATCTGTAAACTCAAACTGTTTTGAAAAGTGTCAGAATCGACAAATCAGTCAAAATGTTGCTGATATATTGTTTTATTATTTGATATGGAGCATAGACAATCCAAATTTGAGAAATTTTAGCAAATTTCAGTATCTGTAAGTTTAGAATTATTATTATTATTATTATTATTATTATTATTATTATTAGTAGTAGTAGTAGTAGTAGTAGTAGTAGTAGTAGTAGTTGTTGTTGTTGTTGTTGTTTTTGTATTAGTAGTAGTAGTAGTAGAAGTAGTAGTAGTAGTAGTAGTAGCAGAAGAAGAAGTAGTAGTAGTAGTAGTAGTAGTAGTAGTAGTAGTAGCAGTAGTAGTAGTAGAAGTAGTAGCAGTAATAGTAGTAGTAGTAGTAGAAAGTAGTAGTAGTAGTAGTAGTAGTAGTAGTGGTAGTAGTAGTAGTATATTCAGTATTATTATTATTACTATCGTAACCTTGCACGATGCTGGTCCTTAGACAGTGACTTCCACTAAGTAGAGGAAATGTAAATTTCAAATAAACTGTATGAATAGGTTTCACAATCATGATACTTCTGAATGATTTGACGAGGCCATTCGGACCCCACTGGAGTCGGGGTTATATCTTCTGAATGATTTGACGAAGCCATTCGGACTACATTGGAGTTGGGGTTATATCTTCTGAATGATTTGACGAAGCCATTCGGACTACATTGGAGTCGGGGTTATATCTTCTGAATGATTTGACAAAGCCATTCGGACCACATTGGAGTCGGGGTTATAGCTACTCCTCCAGATATTTGGTTGATATTGACAAGAAATTGATATATTCAATTGACTGTCTTAAGTTGGTGCCTCAACTGAGTTATAATTTATTATTTATTGTTTTATTATGTCTGTCTGTGTATCTATTGTTCGCTTTTTTCTGTGATGACTTTTGTCATACGCTGAGTCAGATGTCTTTATGTTTTCTTTTAGTCATATGTATGAACGTTCGCCTAATCAGCATTCTTGATATTGCTTGTTTCACTTTGCTGAAAATATAAGCGAGATATTCAATATCCTTTTATGACGTAAAAAAGATGTACCAAAAAGTTGTTTACCTTTGCGTTAAAACGTTCTACTAATAAAAAAGGAAAAAAAAATATGTTTTTTGACTTTGGCAATACATTCATTCAACAAAATGAGACCAGGTCACGGTAGGAGATAGCAATTCTGTTGTGATAGCAACGTTATGTAAAGGAGATAAAAACGGAACAGCAGTGTAGAGAATGTGTTGCAGCCATATAATATAGGAAGAAGTGTCTTATCACATATAAGCCTGTATCTGCCTTCCTATTTTGATTTAGTAGAATAAAGCATGTAGTAAGAGATCCACGAATGTATTAAGAATGCTAACTTTCTAATTTCCTTTGCAATAAGGATTCAGTCATTAGCTAGAAAGAACCGTCTCAACGTTCATTGACTTCTCGGATAATGTCCCTTATCGGAATACTTGTGTGGATCGTCAGTAAATGTCTAATAAATAACTTGATTAAAATAAGATGTTCCCATGTATGTAAGACATATAGACTCGAGAAGATTGATAGAATTTAATCCATATCTAGTTTTTAGATTAATGTTATTAACATGGGTAAATAAGATTCGGTTTGATGACATACTAGAATAACAGCTAAGTCCCATTCAAGCCCAAAAATAACTGACAATACGTATAAGCCGTCTGAGACTGAGACCGGTGATAATCAAAGAGTCCAAGTCTTTGATAACCCTACGACTGTTTTTAGTGTTAGGTTAGTTTTCCCATCGGATAAAAAACATATTTCTTTCATTTACACCCATGTGGTTTTGCTTATTGTAGGCAGTAGTCTTGCATTACATGACCCAAATTAGCATATATATGTACACTTATTCTGAGATACAGTGTGGAGCCTGTAAAAAGGTTCCCCGCGTCTTGGTGTTTAAAGTGTTATTTATCACACCTTAGGATCAGTCATTTGCCTGACTCGGTAACATTTCTTTTTTCCTTTGTTTATCAGTTGTAAAGTGCTGTTGAACAATACAGCGAAGTTTCTTTTCTGTGCACGGAGTGTCACTTTCTGTAGATTACTGGCTTGACCTAAAAGTCTTTCCTATTTTTAGCTCGCAGGGACGAATTTCCGGAGAGCTATTTTCATACCCTCGGCGTTGTCGTCGTCCGTAGATAAAAACTTCAATCTACATCATCATTTTAGCATAATTAGATGCAGAGTTTTAATATTTCACATGTGTATTCCTTGTTTTATGACCTTTCTGTGGTTACCAGAATGTTAACCTGGTAACTTGTCTTTGAAATTTGACCTTCTTAACAAATCTTGGTCATAAGTGATGAACAGTAAGAGATAAAGCTGAGATATGTCATGTGCGTATTCCTTGTGAAAAGACCTTTCATTACGTTTCAAAAGGTATGACCTTGACCTTGAAGATTACTTAGACAGAAACTTGGAATTGGATCATAACTTTAGCACCATTAAAGAGATGTATTTAATATGCCACATGTCTATTCCTCACGCCATTACTGTTTTGGATACTAATTTCTTGACTTTGTGACCTTGACCCTTACCTAATTTTTAAAAACTTTAACCTTTGTTATAACCTAAGAACAATAATAGATGGGGCTTAAATTTTGAAGCAAATATCAATGCATTTTTGTTGCATCTTTCAAACCGTATACATGAGCCATCATATTATGTTTTAATTATCCCATTATGATTTAGGCATTGCATTGTTGACCTTTACGTAAAGTGTTGCTGCTTTAGCCCTTATATGTTTGATTAACGTGTGCAAACGAGAATTAATATGCTGAGCATTTTGATTGACGATATATATGTTGTATTCGGTATTTCAACAAGCAATCGGTATTCCTGTGGGCACCAATTGTGCACCTTTCCTTGCTGATCAAACGAATAATACATTACCTTGCGGAAAGCATGTTACATACAAAAGCGGGTCAAGCTTTAAGAATTATAACAGTGAATTTTTCAATGCGGACGAGCAATTATAAATCATACTTATTTCCTTTACTTATTGTCATGACTTGGATATTATTGGCTATTCCGTTAACCAAGCATAATGGTTGAAATGGGATATAAAAGATCAAGCTTGCCTCTTGTTGAGCTCACCTATGTCCGGCGTCTGTCCATCAATTCATCTGTGGTCGTCTATTAACTTTTCACAGTTTTAACTCCTTCAAACCCACTGAAGGGATTTTGATAAAACTACGACGGGATGAGATACTCAGTGTTCCCTGTTATTGTTTTCAGCCAGATCCGTCAATGTGTGGATCTATGGTTAGTCAGGGGGATGTTTTAAGAAGTGCTGTTTCAAGACAAACGGGATACATAAATAATATTTTGATTTCCATACAAAATTTTAAGATAAAAATGGAGGACATAAATTTAAATGTAAATATATGTACAGTTTAATTAAAGTATATAAAACCTATCGGAAATACTTTGACGATGCTTGGACAGGAAGTACAATGCTGCTAGAAACAAGACCCAGTAGATACACTCCGATTACAAATTTCTTCAGACTGGTTGTGTAGATCAACAATGGAATGTATCAGAGCGATTTCATAAGGTCTCTTTCAGAAATTAATTTTCCATTTTTTTATCAAAACTTGGGCGCATTTTTCCTGACTTTGTCATACTTGTACATTTCCTTGTAATTTCTTTGATGCATTTCATGTCGAATATTTATAATGCATGAAGTAAGCGTGCTTTATTTGAAGATAATTATTATTGTTAAGAATAGAAATGCAAAAAAAAAAAAGAAAGAAAGTAAAGAGATTATGATTAAGCAGAATTATTCAAGGTCCTTTACAAGTCAAATGTAGAAATGTTTTGCCATATCCACGTAGGACCGAATCAGTGGGATGGAATGAGGGTTGAAATTTGCCCTTTAGAGAACCATCCTTTGATAAATTTTCGTTGACGTATATTTTTGATATTTTCAAAAAGAATAGATGAAATAAATATAAATCACTTAAATAGTATATAGTATACAGACTGTCCCTATTGCAAATTGCACAGGAAATAAAGTTTTTGCCCGCTGTGAAGTTCTATAAGACATTGAAATTTTGCGCGGATGTCAACGAGATGTAAAGATGATGGATAAATCCAAACCACAAGTCCAAAAATCATGAAACCATAGGACATACAAAATCAGTGAAAATGAAAAACAAATGGAAAATAACAAAATATGTCTACTTGAAGAGCATATGTGAACCCCTGTGATGGAGTGAGATCAGGTGCCCGGGGAGAGTGAGCATCTCCTGCTTGCTAGCAACACCCGTCACATATACCCCGTAGAAAGAGTCAAATCGTGTGAATTCCATATGTATCTATATATGGAGAAGTCTAAGTAGGTAACCTTCTAGTATAGAAGGTGTCAAATCTGTGTAAAGTGATCGGAATCGGTCTCAGTCCAGAATATCATTTAAAAGTCTGGATAACGAGATATCATATGGAGTAATAAGAGTCTCGTAACGACCGTAGAACTTCCTCAGTGACGATGCTAGTCTAGCACATATATAACCCTGGTTGAGCAGCTTAACTGAAAGTCGCCTAGCCCTCAGAACAAAGTCATTGTAATTTGAACATGCTCTGGAATAACGTATTAACTGAGATATGAATACGCCGTATGCGGGCGATGATGGAATGTTGCTACTTATGAAAGGAAAGTTTGTGATAGCGAAATTGAAATCGTCACGTTTGTCATAGAGTGAGGTGTTCAATTGACCATTAATGTCGAAAGACAACATAATATCTAAATACGAAGTAGAATTACTAGTTTCTGTGGTTTCTTTGACCTCCAGTTCACTTGGATAGATGATGCTAAGCTGTAGATGCTTGCACTAGAAACAATGAAAAGTAGAAGACAAAATAGATAATGGTTATCTTTGACTTTTGAAAAAGCACACAATCCATTAAAAGAACTGAAAAAGAAATGTATATATATATTTATCTGTATTGAAAGATTTAATTCCACGTAGCAGAAATGTTTATGCTTATTGATATAGTTTCCCAAATGTTTTTATTAGAATGTTTATTTATTTAATTTTATTTTCAAGTGTTCATATTGTTTCAAGCAAATTTCGTCAGAAACGTAACAGATCAAAAGTCATGGATTGGAATAGTAATAATTTGCAAATTAATCATTGCACTAACATCATCATGCCAATTCGTTGACAGATAGTGGCTGCCAGTAGTCTTTTTGAGGAGGGGTTCGAGTTGTAATATTCTAGATAATCTCCTTAGTTATATTCGGCATTCATAACCTAGATCATGCCGCTTAACTATTACCTTGGCTATAACTTTTGAACCGTGAGGGATAGAGAGTTCATATTTGATATGCGTACTCAACTTATGAAGACCTTTCGAATGACACAAAGGTTAATGACCTTTTGACATTGACAATGACCTTCACGATAAAAATTTTTGTGCCGCCAGGAGCATTACTGTTTCACAAACACAGTTTGTTTTCTTCTTCTCAACTTGTTTTATCTATTGATCTGGTTAAAGAGTAAGAATAGATTTACGGTTTGTTATTGTTTTAGTAAATACATTATGAGATGGAGAATTGAGTCTGGTGTTAGAGAAACATGCATACACAGCGGTATGAATAAAGAGTAAATAGTAAAACCAAATCCTAGAACAAAGAATACAAAATTCAAAATATGATATACCTTCTTTAACCCCGAACTACAACACTCCAATTGCGATTTAGCAACCATTGCAAATCTTGATAATTCTCCATAATCTTCCATGATTCTTCCATTTATTAATTTGTTCCTCCTTTAAAAATTTGTGACTTTGAAGGTATCTAATTAAGAAAGGTGACCGGAGGATGACTTAAACTGAAAAAGTTAAGGACTTCTATATGCCTAGAAGAGATCTCATTACGAATATTACAAATGTAGTTGTTATTACTTAGATGAGTTTTCCGTATCCCTCATATAATGAGGCTTCAGAATATACATTATATACCCTTGATTATACTGCTGCAAGCATTTCTCGTCAAGAATTATTAACTTTTTGGAATTGTTGTGAAATTGATGTAAGAAAACCTCTCTGGTTTCAGGATGTGAAATACAGCAGTAATAGGGGTTATGTAAAATGTCACTCACAAATTTATATTGCAATGGACATGTATGGGTTTTAGATGTATGACGGGATGCCTGGAAGACGTAAGCGTCTCCTGTTTGGCAGAGATTATCATCCATGACATAATTAATACAAAACAATTACCAAAGTTTTATGTGAACAGTCACCACGAATGCTAAACAAAGAAAGGAAAAATTCAGTTTACGATGTAATTATTTCACTTAAGATCATAAATATTTAGCAGTTCTTTTTCTTTCTTTTTCGAAAAAAGTAAAATCGATTTTTGGGTCAACTGATCATTGAAGTGTTAAAGACTAGAGTAGTCCGTGCATTATACGATAGAATAAATATGGGTATCGATTGGCTGATTACTGAGAGTCCAATAGCAGAGGTATGATTCACTGCTTGCGATAGATATTAAAATATACAATGCGTATACATGAGAAAACAGAAGACATCTGACAAAGGTGTATGACAAATCACAAAAGACGTGCACACAAAACATGATAATATAAAATATACACGGAAAAAGACATTACAGAAATATTCGATTGTGCTTCCGTTAGGATACCGACTTAGGACGGTCAATTAAAGTAACAGACGTCACTCAATAGGTGTGGATAACCGGTTTACGGGCGCTGACCTCCCCATTCACCGCAAAAGCAGCACAAGCAAAGGACATACATTAAAACATTTATAGGTAATCTTCCATATAGTGAACAAAGATCAACAGTGTTCTCAAGACGAGAGCTCATAAACATTTTTTAAACACGAAACGTTTAGGGAATAATGTGCTGCTATCAAAAATACGTAAGGCGACATCAACATAAGATAACCGTGATCTGCCCGTCAGTAAGCGAGCTCAAATCCTTGATCAATAGGAGTCCCTACTAACAGTCAGAATAGACGAGGATCAGGACCTTGTGTCCACTGAAAAGTTTTGGGCAAAGCCCTTCATAAAGTCCCCATCGCCAAGTTAGTCTGCATGCAACGCTACACACATGTATTAATTTAGTACACAAAATGTGTATTTCAAAATCCTATGTCTCTTGAGGCTGCAACAGTGGATATCCGAAGTTTCAATAATTCTAAGAAAAAAACTAATTACCACACTGATCTTAAAGTAAGAGCCGAAGAAGCAATCTGAGGACATGACTATGCACGAGGAAAAATAATTTACAAACATTTTACAAGTATATATTTCGGGTCAGTACAAAAATCGATTGTGATTACCCTCTGGTTGTAAAAGTCTACCAACAGATGTACCGATCCGGTGGTTATAATAGATGTAAGGCCATGTAATATCAACTGAATGCACAATATGCACATTTCCATAACTCCTGCCTTATCAGCAATGTTCAAATCCGAAACTGGATATCCGAAATATAAATATTTTAAAAGTAAATTATTCGCCGAGTTGACCTGAACGTTAGAGCCAGTTTTCCAAGCATAATCCAGCTCTGTTTAAATAAATTGCCATCAGAGTTTGCAAGTTCCCAAATTCGTATCTCTTAATTGAAGGCCATCAACTAAACAGTGACCCATTGTGAATGGATTTCCTTCAAACTCTGCACATTCCGCTCTGCGCTGCGCAAGTTTTAGCGCATGCCGATCGATTGTAATCGTTTAAATAGTCAGTATCTTAAAACATTATTAATATTATAGAATTATCAACAAATTATAAAATCAGCATAGTTAAACCGAAATGTATCTACCCAACATTAATATATCGAAATTAATTCCCATAATATCTGATTACATTTCAAAACGTTATTAATTTTTTTTTTTAGATTTTCCCCCAGAATTGAACCAAGCGGTGATTTTTTCTACAATTCTCTGAAAATCATTTTTATTTAGCACAGACGAAAAAATGATCAATTTTCCTATTGTAGTTTTTGAGATATTTTTACCCAGAACGGCCTCGTTAAGGCAGTAACAAAAATGCATTACACGAGGTATTTTTTTTTTTCTTGTTTTTCCTCTTTATCGTGCATACATTTGGTGCTTTTTTCAAAAAGTTGTGTTTGATACACATTATTTGTTCCCAAAAGGAACACATGCATGTGTTATACATGTATGTGTATTTTCCATTTACCTGACGCGTGTTGTAAAATATTTTGCAGATTTTGACATCTGTTTATAATTTTTCCACTTAATGGCAGGACAATTTACTCTACTAAGTTGCATGCCAAACAACACCGTGATCATGCCGAGCAGAAAGCGTAATCAGTGTATATAATACGTCAAAATCATTGATTATAATGTTGTTGCGGCGCGGACATCAGACGGTCAATTAAAGTAACAGCAGTCTCTCAATTGGTATAACAGACACAGTATGAGGAAAATTATTCTATACTGTGAACAATTTTACAAATGTGTAACTGAATTTGAATAAATGTTATAGCCGATTATTTGTTAGAACAAAAAATTATTTAAGGTATCAATGCTCAGCAGTTAACAGGTTCCGTATTTTTCTTGACATACAATGCCTTGTAAATGGACCTTCAACTTAGAAACTTTTTCTTGACATATAATGTATTGTAAATGGACCTCAACTTAGAAACTTTATCTTGACATACTACGTATTGTAAAAGGACCTTTGACTTAGAATCTTTTTCTTGACATACTATGTATTGTAAATGGACCTTCGATGTAGAATCTCTTTTTTTTTTTTTTTTTGGACATACAATGTATTGTAAATGGACCTTTTTTCCTTGACATAAAATATGTTGAAAATAGAGCATGGACCTTCGACCGAGAATCTTGCGTTGTATACCGTCATTGTTCACAAATATTAAACCTTTTTTGGACACATGGTTTCGGGGGGATGTTCTTTCTTGTTTGGTTTTGCTTTCGTTTTTCTTTTTGTTTGTTTGTTTGTTTTGTTTTATTTTGTTTTGTTTTTTGTTTTTTTGTTTTTTTTGACTCACCTGTGCTGAAAGTTCAAGTAAGCTTTTCTGATTAGCTGGTGTCAATCGGTCATCCGCCTGTCTGTTAACGTTTAACATGTTTTACTGCTTCATCAACCGCCTTCAACTTGTTGAAGATTATGTCACTTCGGACTGCACATGCTAGTTTCGAAAACAAAGTCAGACTTTAAAATGGTAAAAATATATGATTAGTTATATGTGGAGGATGAAAATGTTTCTTTGAACGACTCAACAGAGTCGCTCATTACAGTGCGGAGGGGAAGATGATTCCAGTCTTTAATGTTTTACTTCCATAGAAACGCTTGAAGGATTTCGATGAAACATGCTATACTTAAAGTATGGTAGGTCATGTATCAAGTTTTTTTTTTGGTCCAAATTCGTCGACAGGTAGAGCCACCATGGCCGAAACTAGGTTGATTAGTATTTCCTGTATCCTGATCAACAGCGTCAGATTTAGTTTTATAAGTATATAATAAATATAGAACATATATACCTATTAATTTAGTGTAACATATAAGCATTTCGACAACTTATGTCTCTTCAGTGATGCTCGTGGCCAAATGATTGGAATTGTCAAAATATATAAATATTTGAAGAGCGGTGTTGAAACCAAAATGACTGAAAAGTGAACCAAAGAATCTATCGAAGGACAGAGCTATGCATGAGGGAGGTACTCCTTAGTTTTAGACTGATTTACTTAATTTGATGACTGAAAAATATATATTTCTTGTCTGTACAAAAGCACTGAAAACTAGACTTATGATGCCCTCGGGGACTATCAGTCCACCAGCAGTGACACCGGCCTAGTAGGACGGACATATTATATTGGATTTTCTGATATGGTCACACTATATGACGGATATGGAATGTTAAACATTTCTATTGAGTTAAATAATGTCAGTTTTTGTAGTACATGAGGTACTAATGGAATTCTTCTTCAAAGTGTTCTAGACCTGAAATATCTTTGAATTCTAAGGGAAGTATTAGTACCTTCCCTTTCATTAAGTAGGTGAAATATCAATATGCTTCCTGAAATTTTTGAAATCCATAGGGAAATATTAAAAATGATATTCATTCTAGCCTTTGTAACTGATGGAATTATCATATTTCACAAAGAATATAATCAGCAAATTATTACCATTATATATCGTTATCCAGTAAAATTACTTACGTTTTACAATATATCATTATGAAAATATTGGACGAGCATTGATGAAACTGTACAGGTTTTTGCAATAGATGCGGACATAGTTAAAATGTAAATGGAGGGAAAACATTCAATCGAAAATATAGTAATGGAATATTGATACTCTTTATATAAATGTGTTGCAATCGTAACCCAAATAGATAGTTATCCTTTCCTTTAGAATTAGGATTATACTTGTCTTATCTGTATAATATGCTATATATTTTTATATCGATTTGTTTTTCTTTTAGACATGGGCATTTGGGACCTGATCCATGCTGAACACGTCGTGAAAGATCGTGATATAGGATTCCTAGATGTCCCATTACACCGGCAATGGGTCTCCAAAATCTACTTTAAGGTAAGAAAGCTCGATGTCTGATGAGATACAGACGGGAATTTGCCCGGATTTGAGTGATAATTGCCCATTACAATGTTTTGTCCTCAGACGTAGAAGCACGGCTGAAACATATCAGGACCGTAGCAAACGATACGTGTAAAATTTTATGTTCATTTAGTTGGGAAATTTGATGACTACAAGTTTAACGCTTGAATGATTGGCAAGCCTACAGATATTACTGTACAGCCTGATCTGAAGCCCGTGAAGTATTTGATTGATGACGCTGGGCTTAGAGGTAGTGTAAAACAGATTTTCCCGTTCGTTGGTAAGCAATTGCCGACGGAAATGCTATTTTATGCGATGTATTTGTATAGTCATAATTAAAACTACTAATTTTTTGAAAATCTCATCGAACGCCAAAAAAGTTCTGCTTCAATATTTCGCATTGTTTTAGTTTACTGCTCTTAAGAGAGTGATTGGAAGCGTATTTGCTTGTGAATGTTCGCTATATTATTGAAACAAATGCAGTTCTGGGTCCGGCGCCATTAACTGAGAAAATACTTAAGTCATAATTACAAATTCTTATATTCAACAAGGAATTTATAAATATATTCTGTATGACAGTTTATTTGAACGTTTGATAATGGAATAGATAAAATTTAAATGATTTTCTCAGTTTATGCCGCCGTACCCTGGCCTTATAAGAAATGATTCGATTTCTTTAAATCATTATCTTACGCAAAATAAAAACTGTTTGAATTGTATTTTACAACGAATATACTCATTAAATTGTCAACCTGATATATCATAATCCAATTCGCTAAAACGAACAGTTTTGTTTTTATTTGCCATAGGCCGAAGCAACCTGATACTATTTTCTAATTGGAGTGGTGATTCTGTTTCAGAAGAAGAATCTATTTCCTGTAACAATAACCTTTGAATCTAGACCTAGGTCCGATTTATCTTTGAATTTCAGATGAATGTAAAATACGGAAGTAACTGGTATCATATTACTATGCCACGAACAACAGTGTACCATAGTGGACATTGACGGACCCTGAAATTTAAAAACGACACCACGAGTGAGCGTTCCCTGATTGGCTAATCACACCCGCCGTGAATGCCTTTACAGACAGGCAAAGCAAATATAATTCAGCACTGTATATATACCTGAATGTGAACAAATACTGTGTAGAAAGTGCCACTGCCACACAACATTAGGAAAAAGCGTATAATAACACTTAAGTCAAACCCTCCGCGGGGAACTTTTTTACGAGCTCCACAAAGAAAATTAGTGTGACGTTTACAAGAGCAATTTACATAATATCAAAATCCATATTTAAAATATAACGAGTGTGACAGGTCAACAGGGGATGCTTACTGATCCAGTAAGACCTTATCATCTTATCCTATTTTTCTCCAGAGCTCCACATTTGCCCATTATTCTGTTTGGTTTTTAGGTTTTGGTGGAATGTTGATACTTTTTTCAAGCCGGTGTAGCCTAATGGATAAGGTGCTCGCATCGTGGTCCCGGGTTCGACTCCCGCCCTGGGCACACCGGTGTTCTGTCTTTCGGATGAGACAGTAAAAACCAAGGTTCCTTGTCACGGAAGGCGTGGCACGTAAAAGATCTCTCACTGCTTCGGTTGGGTCCGTTGCAAAAGTTTAAATTTGTATGCAATGCATTAGACAGATGCCGTCACCGTATACGTGAAACAATCGTGGTGTGACGTAAAACAATAATCAATCAATCAATTTGTACTTTTTTTATAGTCACAGTGCGGTGTCCATCGTCCGTCCGTCCGTCATTTTCGACTTCTTCTCTGGAACCGCATTGCATTGGTGTTGGCCATGTTTCACATTTTCAACTTTTTCTGCAAAACTGTTGGAAGGATTTTAATAAATCTTGGTAGAAATAAATCACTTATGATCCCTTCAAATTTTGTTGTTTTCGTCCAGACCTCTTAACAGGTCGCGCCACCATAGTCAAAAGTAGGTCACAAAAGAGTACCCTCCTTTGACAATATTCTTCTTCATACTAGCTGTATACAGAGACAAACAGAATGCATAGAAATGATCTAGAGGGATGAGTGAAGACGCATTGTCATTTTGGTTCCCTTCCATAATCAAATTTTAGAATTTATTTTCGACATTTGTTTGGACTTGGTAATTTCGATGCAGAAAAGTGTCATATTTTCTAGTTAATTGATAATGATGATTTCTTGTGGACTGTTGTGATCATAATTATGGAAAGGAGTGTTACTTTGAAAGAATTTTGACAATATCTCAATTTTTGGATTTTCTATGAACTTTTTAGACTTCCAAATGAGGGTGTATAGGGACAATTCTTCACATATTTAACCTCTGCTGTTATACCACATGAAAGATTTTAATGAAACATGGTATACATGAAGTACGATAGGTCCTCTATCAATTTTGTACATTTCATGCAAATTGGTCAACAGATAATGCCACCATGTCTAAAACCTAGGTCTTACAATGGTACATATACCATTTGATAATTAAAATATGGAGAGTAGCAGTTCAAATCTAGCTGTGGTCAAAATGGGTTTTTTTCATTTCTTGACACATCTAAATAACTTTACAGATGTTTCTCAAAACTCAACATATGAAATTAGGCCATTTTAAGTTGGATCTGGACAATATTTAAAACAATCGTTGTTCATGACCCAGACTTGAAATCAGTCAACAAAAGGCCCCATCTAAAGAAAATGACTAACTTGTTGCCCTGAATCACATCTTGCAGAGACAAAGCAAATGCTTAGTATCAAAATCACCTGAATGGATATGCAAAAGGTGTTGTTTTTAATTTTGGTCTGAAATAAAATTGACATTTTCAACATTTGTGTTGACTTAGTCACAGTAATGCAAAAATAAATTCTTCCTTCTTGCATGACTAATCATCTAGGTATTCAGGTGAGCGATATAGGCCCACGTGGGTCTCTTGTTTCACAATTCGTTGACACTTTGATATCAAAGCATTTTGGTTACCCCTAAAATCAGGTAATGACATTATTGAAATTTTCACAGAGGATGTTACATGAGGTAATTCCATCATGCCTTGTTGTATACATATGTATAGTAACTGCATATTGTGCAAGTTATTACTGTATATATTAAGGTGATGCATCCTGTCGTCGTCCACAGACTTGGTGTACTGAAAGAGCTACTTCCTTCGTTTAAGAAAGATGGCGTTGAGTTGACTGTGTCGATGACTGACAGGAGCAGCGAGGTACATTTTAAATATTTGTAATGTAATCGACGGTCTTGCTCCCTTGATGGCATATACTATTATTACTAGGACATCTTTTATCTTGCATCAACATTATTCACTCGTTTATCTATAAAGTGCATAAGTCTGTCTTCAGATTGTTTGATGACTTTTATTTGAATTATAATGGTCGACGTCACTCATAATCATTTTTGAACGGTCAAGGTTAAGAAAATAGAACTTTAAAAAATCAGCATAAAGTTTATATTTTAGTGAATTTTCAACAAGCAATGCTCATACTCGATATATATGTTAATTGTCACTTACAATTTGAAGCCGGTGTGGTCTAGTGGATAACGTGCTCGGCTGATCACGGGTTCAGATTTCGTCTTTGGCGCACCGCTGTTCTGTCTTTCGAATGAGACAGTAAAAACCGAGGTCCCGTGTCACGGTAGGCATGGCACGTAAAAGATCCCTCACTGCTTCGGATGGGTTCGTTGCAAAGGTTTAAATTTGTAAGCAATGCATCAGGCAGATGCCGTCACCAAGTACGTGAAATAATCGCGGAGTGACTTAAAACAATATTCAGTCAATCAATCAATCGCTTACAATTTGAGCTTTTAAAGATCATTCAGGTGATTTGTGAAAGGTCAAGGTCACTCATCTACAAGAATTAGAATACCAAAACAAGTTTGTGTTGTGAAGCACCAACCACACCTACTTTATCTATAGGTTTTCAATAATCCAAATGGGGCTCTTGTCGGGATACCTTCCTTGTTTATACGAGAGTTTTGACCTCTCACACTAGCCTGTCACTAGCGGGCGCTAGTTGTAATAGTGAGAAGCTCTTCAGTGGTTTAACATTGTATTAACACGACCTGATACTAACGATTTATTTCTTATAGCAATATAAACATTTACTTTGTCAGGCGGGAAGGGAGATGTATCTGTGCTACCAAATATAAACCTTTACTTTGTCAGGCGGGAAGGGAGACGTGTCTGTGGTACCAGATATAAAACTTTACTTTGTCAGGCGGGAAGGGAGACGTGTCTGTGGTACCAAATATAAACCTTTACTTTGTCAGGCGGGAAGGGAAATGTATCTGTGGTACCAAATATAAACCTTTACTTTGTCAGGCGGGAAGGGAAATGTGTCTGGGGTACCAAATATAAACCTTTACTTTATCAGGCGGGAAGGGAAATGTGTCTGGGGTACCAAATATAAACCTTTACTTTATCAGGCGGGAAGGGAAATGTGTCTGTAGTACCAAATATAAACCTTTACTTTGTCAGGCGGGAAGGGAAATGTATCTGTGGTACCAAATATAAACCTTTACTTTGTCAGGCGGGAAGGGAAATGTGTCTGGGGTACCAAATATAAACCTTTACTTTATCAGGCGGGAAGGGAAATGTGTCTGTGGTACCAAATATAAACCTTTACTTTGACAGGCGGGAAGGGAAATGTATCTGTGGTACCAAGTATAAACCTTTACTTTGTCAGGCGGGAAGGGAGACGTGTCTGTGGTACCAAATATAAACCTTTACTTTGTCAGGCGGGAAGGGAAATGTGTCTGGGGTACCAAATATAAACCTTTACTTTGTCAGCCGGGAAGTACCAAATATAAACCTTTACTTTATCAGGCGGGAAGGGAAATGTGTCTGTAGTACCAAATATAAACCTTTACTTTGTCAGGCGGGAAGGGAAATGTATCTGTGGTACCAAATATAAACCTTTACTTTGTCAGGCGGGAAGGGAAATGTGTCTGGGGTACCAAATATAAACCTTTACTTTATCAGGCGGGAAGGGAAATGTGTCTGTGGTACCAAATATAAACCTTTACTTTGACAGGCGGGAAGGGAAATGTATCTGTGGTACCAAGTATAAACCTTTACTTTGTCAGGCGGGAAGGGAGACGTGTCTGTGGTACCAAATATAAACCTTTACTTTGTCAGGCGGGAAGGGAAATGTGTCTGGGGTACCAAATATAAACCTTTACTTTGTCAGCAGGGAAGGGAAATGTGTCTGGGGTACCAAATATAAACCTTTACTTTGTCAGGAGGGAAGGGAGATGTGTCTGTGGTACCAAATATAAACCTTTACATTGTCAGGCGGGAAGGGAGACGTGTCTGTGGTACCAAATATAAACCTTTACTTTGTCAGGCGGGAAGGGAAATGTATCTGTGGTACCAAATATAAACCTTTACTTTGTCAGGCGGGAAGGGAAATGTGTCTGGGGTACCAAATATAAACCTTTACTTTGTCAGGCGGGAAGGGAAATGTGTCTGGGGTACCAAATATAAACCTTTACTTTATCAGGCGGGAAGGGAAATGTGTCTGGGGTACCAAATATAAACCTTTACTTTATCAGGCGGGAAGGGAAATGTGTCTGTAGTACCAAATATAAACCTTTACTTTGTCAGGCGGGAAGGGAAATGTATCTGTGGTACCAAATATAAACCTTTACTTTGTCAGGCGGGAAGGGAAATGTGTCTGGGGTACCAAATATAAACCTTTACTTTATCAGGCGGGAAGGGAAATGTGTCTGTGGTACCAAATATAAACCTTTACTTTGACAGGCGGGAAGGGAAATGTATCTGTGGTACCAAGTATAAACCTTTACTTTGTCAGGCGGGAAGGGAGACGTGTCTGTGGTACCAAATATAAACCTTTACTTTGTCAGGCGGGAAGGGAAATGTGTCTGGGGTACCAAATATAAACCTTTACTTTGTCAGCAGGGAAGGGAAATGTGTCTGGGGTACCAAATATAAACCTTTACTTTGTCAGGAGGGAAGGGAGATGTGTCTGTGGTACCAAATATAAACCTTTACATTGTCAGGCGGGAAGGGAGACGTGTCTGTGGTACCAAATATAAACCTTTACTTTGTCAGGCGGGAAGGGAAATGTGTCTGTGGTACCAAATATAAACCTTTACTTTGTCAGGCGGGAAGGGAGACGTGTCTGTGGTACCAGATATAAACCTTTACTTTGTCAGGCGGGAAGGGAGACGTGTCTCTGGTACCAAATATAAACCTTTACTTTGTCAGGCGGGAAGGTAGATGTGTCTGTAGTACCAAATATAAACCTTTACTTTGTCAGGCGGGAAGGGAGATGTGTCTGGGGTACCAAATATAAACTTTTACTTTGTCAGGCGGGAAGGGAGACGTGTCTGTGGTACCAAATATAAACCTTTACTTTGTCAGGCGGGAAGGGAAATGTGTCTGTAGTACCAAATATAAACCTTTACTTTGTCAGGCGGGAAGGGAGATGTGTCTGTGGTACCAAATATAAACCTTTACTTTGTCAGGCGGGAAGGGAAATGTGTCTGTGGTACCAAATATAAACCTTTACTTTGTCAGGCGGGAAAGGAGACGTGTCTGTGGTACCAAATATAAACCTTTACTTTGTCAGGCGGGAAGGGAAATGTGACTGTGGTACCAAATATAAAACTTTACATTGTCAGGCGGGAAGGGAGATGTGTCTCTGGTACCAACTTTTAACGAAATATTCTGTATGGGCTATATATTTATGTTTGTAGATATACTGAATAAGGATTATTTTTTCTTTTCGTGATATCTATGCTTCTTTGTGATTGTATAGTTCAAATTGTTTCCTTACCTAGTGTGATGTCACACCAAGTTCTTAGAAATTCCTCTGAAAATTGATGTTGTTAGGTTAAGAGACAAAAGTTATCTAAGAACCGCCATCGCCTACACTGTTATACAAGAGCATTCACAACTAAAAATTGGAAACAATTATTTTGCTGTAAATGTGTTTTTCCTACTCAGATGTGCATCCGAAATTCGTCCTCAAACATAGCCATCATTAGATTGCGATGATTATCTTTTATAAGAAAAAAGGGGAAAAAACATGTACTATTTAGAAATTTGTGATAAAAGGGGATTAACTAAATCTTAATCAATTATGAAACGCATTTTGAAAACAACCTGATTCCCGCCAGTACAAAGAATGTATAGTCTTTATTCTACTTAAAAAATATATACTCTGCATACTTCTTTAAGGCGTAATGTATCGAAACACTATATCGTTGCATGAATATTTAGAATATATGGCTATATATAATGTATTTTACTGAGATAAATTACCTAGGTCTGTTGTAAAATTTGAAGCAACTAAAACAATTATTTTTGAAACGAACTATATACCAAGAACGATAATTTTGCACGCATTCTGATCGATTTTCTCGCTTCAGCTTTCTAATCGTTGTGTGCATTCCTGTGCATAATTCAAATTAACTAAATATAAGCTTTTCTACAAGCTGTTCTAGTTGGTTATCATCAAAATCTCCGACAGCTTCCAACACTTCTTTTCCATAGAAATAGAAAATATATAATTTTTCGACAAACCTCCCCAAACGAGCACTGCCGATTATTATATCTTTTTAATTGTTTTTAACCATTGTAATGTGAAATTGATATTTATACATACAATTATCATCATCATTGATTCTTGCAGATGCCACATTATATCCAAGTATTTTTTATTTGAGCCGATACTCACACGTGAACATGATAGGGTTGTTATGTTCAAATGTGTCTTCTGCATGACTTTTATTCACTTGTCAAATATCACAAGTTCCGGTGAATGAAGTTGTCGGTCTTTGACATTGCCTAGCGGCTATTGTGATTGGTATATATAGCCGACATTATGTACTACATGACCACTCATACGGAACTATATTCACATTTTATACATTACACTTCAAGTGCAGTACAACAAGAATTTGTCCGGATCGTGTCCATAGCACTCATTCTTCACAACAAAATCCAATTCAATAATTTTACATCTATCTCAACAGACACATGAAATAAAAGGATAAAAGCTATTGCTTGTGCATTAATCTCAGACAAGACGTAAATTTAGTTTGACTACGCACATACTATATAGTCATCTAAAATTTTAACAGATGAGCTGAACATTCAGTCACTTTAAGTAGGCCATTTAATGATAAATGGTGATAATATTACAACGTAATTGATTGGGTTTTAAAGGGAGGGGAGGGGTGGCAACTAATACTGGGACAATAGCTTGAAGTGATCATAATAAATAAACAATAATGAAACTTAACGGAAGAATTACTAACGCAGTACATAGATTTCCCTAATCATTAAAATATATTTTTAAATTTTCATCATCGTATTTATGCATCCCGACTTTTTTAGCTCACCTTCATATATTTCGGAGCATTAAGAGGTTACTATCTGATTAAGTCATCCATTGCTTTAGTACATAATGCAGCTCAAGGGGCATCCATCAGTTTTACTAATGTTCTTTACCACACCAATTGAATGACGTTTGTTACTTTAACTGACCGTTCTATGTAGGTATCGTAACCGCAGCACAATCGAATATATTTTTGTAATGTCGTTTTTCAGTGTATCTATTATTATCATGTTTTGTGTGCATGTCCTTGGTGATTTTTGTCATACAGCTTTGTCAGGTGTCTTCAGTTTTCTTTCTTTCAGTAATTTGTTTTTCCTTGGACGAAAAATTTCCATGTTTCCGATGTATTTTAAAACTGAGATAGTTACATTACGATTTATCAGTTTTTGATATTGAAAATTGAATAATGATTTAGTTCTGAAGGAAGAAGTAATATCGAGTCTGTAATTTGTACCAAAGAAAATTCTTGAAGAAGAGAAATTAAACAGAAAGATGGGAATTGGTTGCAATTTGGTATTTTTCACCGTACTGAAGAAAATGCTACGAGATGATAGAAAACCTTTTCAGTGGCCTTAGAGGAAAATCAAAATTAAGAACGGAAAACTAGAAAATTCACGAAAAATCAAATTTGCAGAATATTTTATTAGATTTAAGAAATGATTGATTGACGAAGGCAAAGTCTCCTAAAAAATTTCATTGAGGTTTTATATCTAAATGATTCGTTAGAATGTTAACAAAAAGTAGGGGAAATTGAAAGTACTGTGATCCATTTACACTTTAAAAAACTTTACAGTCATTTAATGAAAGTTTATGCATCGATTAAAAATGAAAAATAGAGATATTGATCACGAACTGAAATCAAATTGTAATGATGTGATTTGCTTTGGAATTAAGTTTTCACAAGATGAACTATCTCTATATTGAAGAATTTCATGATTACGAAGACGAAATTGCATTAGAAAAGACACACCTAAGTGAGCCCTAGTTGAGGTTAAATTATTCCCTAGGTTAAAAGTCGGTGGTATGACAAGTTGAATTCCATCAAAGATGAGTTGTTATCGTTTTCGGTCTCCGGTGAATTTCTTCTGAAAATTTTAGCTATACATTTAAAAGGTCACGATCTTCCTTCATTTGGTGTGGTTAATTGGTCTACGGGCCTACATTCTTTACTTACTAAAAGCACTTTCATTATTTTAAGACCACACAAATATATGTTTATATGCATAATGTAAACAAAGTTCTATTCCAAATTTGGAGAATGGAGAGAAATTCATTCAATGTAAAACATATGTATATATTTTCACGTGAATGCCTCTCGTGCTGTATACAGAGTAATATATATTTAAAATCTTAATATACCGAGCAGTAGTCCAGTGGAATAATTATAATCAATATCAGAACTTCAAAATAAATGCATGTTTTAATTTATTGCGCCATATGCGCATCTCGACAGCAAATATCTTTTCATTAATACTCGAGGCCAAAAATCTGGAATTCCAAAGAAAAAAATAATTTGAGCAAACTTATTTCTAAACTGATTTAAAAGTAAGTGCCAAAGAACCATTTTAAGGATAAATCTCTGCATAAGGGAGATACTTTTAATTTTAACGATAATATAAAAACATTTGTAACGCTAAATTGAGGTCTGTATTTCGGTCAGTGCAGAAGGACCAGAGGTTGGACTATATGTCATGGAGGAACATATATTGATGCCAAAGCTTTCTTCAAGATGGTATAACTCTTTGGCATATCATGTGTTAACGGCATAAACGTAATCACAATCGGTAAAAAGTATGAATTGGGTCATATTATTCATAGACATAGTTTAGCGACATTTGTCACTTTTTTCCTTTTTTTTACGTTTTTTACTTGACTACCTGAAGTCGGTACCACATCGACATCACAATCGAGTATAGTATTCATGTGTGTTATATGCTTAATATAGTACAGTTAGGTGCAGTCCTGTCCTTACATAAAGTGCACTTCAAGTTAACTTTATGACTGCTTTTTACTAGGCGACAACAGAGTAAACCTGGAATCAAGTTTAGTAGTAAACTTGATTCCTAGTTTAGCACCAAACTTGATTTCAAGTTTATTCCAAGTGCACTTCAAGTTTAGTTTACTTTCTATACACATGTACATTTACTATATTTTTCTATTGAAACAATTTTTTTATATAAAATATGCAATTGTACAGAATAAGACAATTATATCTATCGTGTTATACGAAACTGGATAATTGTAATAAACAAACGTGAAAAGTAAACTTGGTGTCACGTGATAGTAAACCTGAAGACGGAATTACTTTAAAGTAAACTTGATATCAAGTACACTTGACTAACATTTATGACTGGTTTTCAGGACGAAAAACTAAACTCGAAGTGCACTTGAATGTAAAAATGATGGATAAATCCAAAGCACAAGTCCAAAAATCATAAAACCAGAGGACATACAAAATAAGTGAAAATGAAAAACAAATGGAAAATAACAAAATATGTCTACTTGAAGAGCATATGTGAACCCCTGTGATGGAGTGAGATCAGGTGTCCGGGGAGAGTGAGCATCTCCTGCTTGCTAGCAACACCCGTCACATATACCCAGTAGAAAGAGTCAGATCGTGTAAATTCCATATGTATTTATATATGGAGTAGGTAACCTTCTAGTATAGAAGGTGTCAAATCTGTGTAAAATGATCGGAATCGGTCTCAGTCCAGAATATTGAATGTAAGGTTAGGACTGCACCAAACTATATGTGCTGTACATTATTATACAGTTGATTCAAACGTTTTACCTTTTCGTTAACACTACTATGCAAACGGTCTAACAAGAACTAACAATGTACTGTATATGAGAGAAGTAGGACTCATTTTATACAAGCAAAAGCAAACAAACTAAAAGGTTTGCGATAATTATTAACACCACAACACTACTTCATTATAGTACAATTATACGAAAGCTGAAGCACAATTGTAGGACAGTCATTACTCAATATTGTGTATTTGAATATGTGTGCTATGATTTATCGACATCATTATTTTATTACAGGAAATAAAATGTCGAGTGAAATTTTCATTTGAAGATCAAGGCGTGGAGGATGATTTCTTTCGATATCAAAGAGTGGATAGAATTCATCTTCATAAAGTTTGTTATTTTTCAAATTTCCGTATACATATCATTATCATTTATTAACTTGACATTATAAAAGTCCGAAGAGCTAATGTCATATCCCCGGTATCGCGGCTGTCCCATGATGTAGAGAAAACTATAAACTGACATTATCATTTTAACCTTGAGAGTTGGAACTCTCGTATTTCACATACAGATTGCTCGTTTTCAGTAAATTCTTGTGATTTCGTGACTTTATCCAATGACCTTTGCCTTGGACTTTGACAACCTTTAACCTCAACTTAATCATTTGTATCATGGAGGATACAGTGTGCATATTTCACATATTTATTTTGAAAGATCAAAGATTTCATTTAGTACCATGATTTTTTATCTAGTGACCTCGACCTCCGACTTGTGCTTACTTTTTAAAATGATTTTACATGCATGAAAGTGTTTGAGCTTTCGTATTTCATACATAGACACAGTATTAGGTCATTCATATTGTACAATTACATTTTACATTAGATTATGACCTAAAAAACTGCATTCATTTTGCAATATGAGAGAGGGGTTTTCATATATTCACATAAATAGATTCATTATGACAAAGTGTGTCTTTTGGTATATTGACGTTTGACTTAAATCTTTGATGTTTAATTTTAATTGTAAGTTTTATGTTGACATGATTTTTCTATTTTAATTTGAATACTGCGTATAGAATCCCAAATCTAGGACCTTTTTTCAATTTGCTTTTGTCAAATCAGATCTGAAAATTGATACATTAAAAAAACTCGCCCTATTTCTGTTAGTTTTGTTCCTCTCTGATAACTTTTAGGAATGGTTTGCTACTTGGTATGATTTTATTAATTCAACAAGTACAGAAGAAATAGTGGTCACGTTGCATTTACATGTAACTTAATGGCATATTGACGGATTATACGTGCCAATTCTTTTATACGCCCGTCATGTTTTCCAGCCTTTTTTCTGCAGTCTTTCAAGATATTGGATTGAAACTTGGCATATTGCTTTATATCAACGAGGGTCAGTACCAGTTGGCATTTGGGTTTGATGGCTTTAGTTTTGCCAGAGTTACAGCCCATGAACTTGGTAATTTTCAAGGATTTAGTTTTCCGGAATTTTTTTTTGGCAGTCTTTAAAGGTATTGAATTAAAACTTAGTATACAACTGTATATCAACAAGGATCAGTACCAGTTCGCACTTGGGTGTGATTGCTTTGTTTCTGCCAGAGTTACTGCCCTTGAACTTAGAAATTTTCAATGATTTTACAGTTTTCCAGACATTTTTCTGCAGTCTTTAAGGTATTGAAATAAAACTTGATATATAACTTTATATCAACAAGGGTCAGTACCAGTTTGCATTTGGGTATGATTGCTTTGTGTCTATCAGAGTTACGGCCCTTAAATTTTGGTATAATAATTTATGTCAATGAGGGTCAGTGGCAATTCGCATTTGGGTTTGATTGCTTTCGCTTTGCCAGAGTTACGGCCCCAGAACTTAGAAATTTTCAAAGATTTCACAGTTTTCCGGATTTCTTTATGCAGTGTTTCAAAGTACTAGATTGTGACTTTGCCATTCATTCAAATTGATCCCCTTCAAGCTAAGCGACAGACGTATTATGCCACACTAGGCGTTACTTTTGTCTCACCTGAGCTCAGATGAGCCATTGTCATACCTTATCGTCCATAGCTGTCGTCCGTCCTTAACGTCTTTTTTTGATATTTTTGACGGATTTAAGGGATTTCTTAATGTTATCCTTGAAGGAAAATGTGAAGGTCGGGCTGCATAAATTTACAAACTGAATGAAACAGAATAATGAAGGAGGGTGTCTTGGGAAGTGTTGATGCTTTCCGCTATTTATTTCTGTTTATAAATGGGGTAATTATGCTCATGTGCGTGATAAATACCTATTTGTGTATCGTAGAGATGATGGATAAATCCAAAGCAGAAGTCCAAAAATCATAAAACCAGAGGACATACAAAATCAGTGAAAATGAAAACAAATGGAAAATAACAAAATATGTCTACTTGAAGAGCATATGTGAACCCCTGTAATGGAGTGAGATCAGGTGCCCGGGGATAGTGAGCATCTCCTGTTTGCTAACAACACCCGTCACATATACCCAGTAGAAAGAGTCAGATCGTGTAAATTCCATATGTATTTATATATGGAGAAGTCGAAGTAGGTAACCTTCTAGTATAGAAGGTGTCAAATCTGTGTAAAATGATCGGAATCGGTCTCAGTCCAGAATATCATTTAAAAGTCTGGATAACGAGATATCATATGGAGTAATAAGAGTCTCGTAACGACCATAGAATTTCCTCAGTGACGTAGCTAGTCTAGCACATATATAACCCTGGTTGAGCAGCTTAACTGAAAGTCGCCTAGCCCTCAGAACAAAGTCACTGTAATTTGAACATGCTCTGGAATAACGTATTAACTAAGATATGAATACGCCGTATGCGGGCGATGATGGAATGTTGCTACTTATGAAAGGAAAGTTTGTGATAGCGAAATTGAAATCGTCACGTTTGTCATAGAGTGAGGTGTTCAATTCACCATTAATGTCGAAAGACAACATAATATCTAAATACGAAGTAGAATTACTACTTTCTGTGGTTTCTTTGACCTCCAGTTCACTTGGATAGATGATGCTAAGGTAATCCGCGAACGAAGGATTATTAATTGAAAGCAAGTCATCTATATATCTGTAAGTTAAATTGAAGCCAAGAGCCAATTGTTTTTTTCCTTGCGAGAGCAAAGACTGAATGAATTCAGCTTCGTATGAGTAAAGGAATATGTCAGCCAGAAGCGGAGCACAGTTAGTGTCCATTGGAATGCCGACAATTTGTTGAAAAACCTTTCCTCCAAACACCACAAAAATGTAATCGATAAGAAAGTTCAACATCTGGATGACAGCTGTTTTAGTGTATTTATTTTTGGAATCAGAATTTTCCCTAACAAAGTAAGTTTTATCATGGTCTATAACTATATATTTGAATTTCCGGCTTCCGTTTTTACTAGTAAATGCATTTTGAACAATTTCTGCTAATCTGTCTTTTCATTTCTGATGAGGGATCGTTGTGTAAAGAGTCGAAAAGTCAAAAGACTTGATGGACTGAATTTTAGTAAAACTTTTTGATTTTAGATGTTCTAATAACTCTTTTGAATGTTTAAGGATCCACATTTGATTAATTCCACTTCTGGAATGTACTGTTTCGCAATATCTATGAAGGCCAGATTAGATTTCTGATAATATTTTTGTGAGTAGCATCGAAACAGATTTTGTGGAACACTTCGAGGAACCAGCGATAAAGCGTTGTTTGTAAGGATTTTTGTGCATTTTGGGAATACAAATATGGAAGTTCTAAATCTAATTTATTTGTGTCAATACCAAATGTATTGAGGACAGATTTATGATTCTCAAGTACTTCCGAAACCGAAAATTTCGTGAGAGTATAAGTAGGATTTCCTGAATTTAATCCCAATTCTTTCACTAGGCTGTCAAAGTAATATTTCTTACAAGTAAATGTATAATTATTAGACGCCTTTATCTGCTGGTGTAATGATATAATGTTTTTGGAGGAAGGTAAGTTCTCTGACAACATCAGGATCTTTAAAAATAGATTCGAATCTGGTGTTTACAGAGCCTTGTAATTTTTTAATTTTTGATCTCAGCTGTACTGCAATAGATTTTATCCATTCCGAAAGAGTGTCGACCTGTACTTCCTCTCTTTTTGCCCATCGTGTGGCATATTCCTCGCAGCAGTTCATAATATTCTCAAAATTTTGGCTCTATGTGAATTTACACGATTTTACTCTTTCTACTGGGTGGATGTGACGGATGTCGCTAGCAAGCAGGAGATGCTCACTTTCCCCGGGCGCCTGATCTCATTTCATCATAGGGGTTCACATATGCTCTTCAAGTAGACATATTTTGTTATTTTCCACTTGGTTTTCATTTTCACTGATTTTGTATGTCCTCTGGTTTCATGATATTCGTACTTATGGTTTGGATTTATCCATCACCTTTACTATTCAATAAATGTAAATATCAGTTGAATGGAGGCGAGACTATGTGCCAAGGAGGGGTAAGTGTCCTCTGACACCCGTTGTCAAGAAATTAATACGTACTTAGTGATGGTATTCTGAAGGTTTTTCACTATACAAAACCTGAAATGCAAACAGAGGTTATATGTCTATAGTAGTTATTCGAAAAGATCGAAAATTTTACTAGTTTGGACAATTGTCATTCATAAAAAAATTGCACAAATGTAAGTAAGAACAGAAGGGAAGATAGTAAAATGTGTCATGATAAAGATGAATGAGACATACTGAATAGTCCTGATTATTTTTCAATAATACACGATTTCAATTTCATTACTACTAACTTCCCTTTTCTGAGTAGCAACATACCTTCCTCTCCCGCACATGGCGTCTTCATTTCACAACTTATTCGCTATGGCAGGGCATGCTCCAAATACGAAAATTTCGTACTGAGTGCGAGGCTTCTTGCCTCGAAACTACTCTCACAAGGATATATTAAGGAACGTTTGAAATTGTCACTGAGGAAGTTCTATGGTCGTTATAGGGATCTATTACAATTTCAGATTCCTCTTTCAAGAATGTTAACCGATATTTTCGGACCTGACCATTCAGGATAACCATCTTGGCTTTTTGACTATGCTTGGTTTGACATAATGGGCATATACATGTATATGCAGACATTTCTTTGCCTGCGTTTCCGATACAGGAGTTTCAGGCAGGCAGCATTTCTTGCCTTGAGTGGGAGTTTTGATTTCGTATTCCTGTCTCCTTCGTGTGTTCGTGCGTGTGTGTTTGCCTTCTCGGCTTGAGAGGTTGTTGCGGGACTTTTACGGCGGATGTTTCGTACCGCTGGGGGACGCTTGCCTCTCACAGGCGCCTGGTCCATGGACTGTGGAATGTGGTTTACCCTTCGGTACTTCTTCGTTTTTAGCTCTACTGGTCTCGACCAGTCGAGCTCATGCGATGGTCCTTCGTCCGTTGTCCGGCCGTCCTAACGTCCGGCCGTAAACAATTTATTTGTTCCCTCTTCTTCTCTGAAGGTATATGTCCCAGAGACTTAATTATGGTTTCATCTTGTTCGATTGGTGGTCTAGTTGTGCATGTGCAATTTTGGTCCAGTTCGGACCCCCTGAGGTCCCACAAAGGGGCGTGGTTCCAAAATCTTGTTCCATCTTCTTCTCTAAAGGTATTTGCCTCAGAGACTTAATTATTGTCTCATCTTGTAAAGTAGATGGTCTAGTTATGCATGTGCCATTTTGGTCCGGTCCGGACCACTTGGGGTCCTAACAAAGGGGCGTGGTCCCAAAATTTTGTTCCCTCTTCTTCTCTGAAGGTATATGTTTCAGAGAGCTAATTAGGGTCTGATCTTGCTGGGTAGGCGGTCTAGTTGTGCATGTGCAATTTTGGTCCAGTTCGGACCCCTTGGGGTCCCACAAAGGGTGTGGTCCCAAAATTGTGTTATGCCTTCTACTATAAAGGTATATGTTCCCGGGACCCAATAACATTCTCATCTTGTTTGGTCTGTGGTTTAGTGGTACATGTGCAATTTTGGTCCAGTTCGGACCCCCTGGGTCCCACAAAAGGGGTGTGGTCCCAAGATGTTGTTCCCTCTTCTTCTCTAACAATATATGTCCCACAGACTAAATTATAGTCTAATCCTGTTTGGTAGGATGTCTAGTTGTACATGTGCAATTTTGGTGCAGTCTGGACCACTTTGGACCCCCACAAAGGGGTGTGGTCCCAAGATTCTGTGCCTTCTTTTTCCCTGAGGGTATAAATCCCAGAGACCTCTTTGTGGTTTCTTCTTGTTTGGGTGGTCTAGTTGTGCATGTGCAGTTTTTGGTCTAGTCTGGACCCCTGGGGCCCCTCAAAGGGCGTGAGTTACCCATACAGAAATGACCCCAATTGTTATTTCACTACAGTGTACTGTAATTTGAAAGGGGGGTTATAGCTTTGTAGACATATGTGCAACTCCTCAACATTTGTATTTCATGTATGTATTTTTATCTTTCAATTATCTTCAATTTCCTCTCTTAATTATTTCCTGTAAGGTTGACTTAAGATCGCAGTGTTTGTATGCTAGTCAGAATTGATTATGGGCGAGTTGTCTTCTAATGTTTATATAACAGCGGCCATTTTGAATAAATTATTGAGAAAAGATCATAGTCCTAGAAAAGAAATAAGCACTAGATAAGAATGGAACAGTGTGAATAAAACCACCAAAAAGATAAATTGTGTATATTTGTAAATAAAATAAACACATTAGCCTACAGTGCGTTTATTATACTATGTCAAGTAATCTCCAGAATTTCCTCTGACTCATGAACTTCATGATGGCCCTATATATATATATATATATATATATATATATATATATATATAGCACCATATGATAAAAATTTTTACGACACTTTTACAACCAGATATTGGCAAAAAAGAAAACAGACAAAAGACATTATTAAACATATAACAGTGCCGTAAACTCCTCTTGAAATAGTATGAAGTAATTTCTCTAAAGCATTGACGGGCAATGAAAAAAAATGGGATAATGATTTATATATAAATGTATATATGGCTAGCAAAAAAATTAAGCTAGCTGGAAGAAAAAGTAGTGTTTGCATACTTTGTTTCTACACTTGAACCAACATTGGAAAATATCGAAAAGGGGGGGGGGGGTTTACAAAAATACTTCATCCCATCCCCTGTTTTGAAGAAAGAGGGGATGGGGCTCATGCCTCTTTTGCTACCAGAAGAAAAACTAGCGTTTTACTGCTTTGTTTCCACACTTTAACTGATATTCTAATTACTTGATGATAAAAAATCTTAAAGATTAAAGGGGGCGGAACATACTTCCCCCCCCCCCCTTGATTTGAAAGAGGGGCACATTCCCCCGCTGCTGCCCCACCCTTTTAAAAGATAATAAGAGGAAACCAGTAGAGCTTCAGTCTCGACAGAGACTTCTGGTTAACTTTTAAAAAAGCCTTCTATTTTATTGACAATGAGTATACTGCAAAATATCATCAGACTATGTTCATATTCCATATTAATGATGCATGCAACTACAACTTTTTATGCCCCCTAATGAAATTAAATTTAAGGGTTTTCTGTCTGATGAGTCATCCATTGGTTTGATCATGCTTAAAGCAGCCATCAGTTTTACCGATTTTTCTTGTTTTTTATTAATTCTACGTTGTATGAATGAGTGAATAAATCGGCGAATAGAAGGGTACAATTAAAGCCCTTAAGAAGATCGACAAGTTGTTGAAATACTTGATCTATTTGATAAATGTACAATTATGTTGTCAATGTGGAAATTCAAAATCATTTGTATGTCGACCTCTAAGCATTTTGTTTGAATTGGATTGATTTATATGTGGTATTGTCTTGAACCCAAGAATCAGGTTTCATTGAAACCTTTTAACTAGTGTGTGGAAATGTAGCACTGAGTGAAATTCGCTGAGTTAATAAAACATTTAAAAGAAAATATCAAAATTTGTTTTGCCATATAATGGCATTTGAAAGAGAAGACCGAAGACATCTGACCAAGCTGTATTAAACAAATCAGAAAGGACATGCGCCTAAAACATTATTGTAGTCACATAAAAACAGAAAAAGACGTTACAAAAATATTCGGTTGCATTACAGTTACTCAGTTGGTGTGATTAACCGGTTTACAGGTGCCCACCTTTCTACTGTCCATAAAAGGGCACACAATTAAAGATTTAGAAATAAGCCTCCATATAGAGAGCAAGGATCAACAGGTTTCTCAAAGAGGATTTATGAAAATAAGAAGAACGTTAGAGTACCAACGACCATTTTAAATAAGATTATCATTATTGACGACACGCATGCTGCGGGTCGTAAATCCTCATCAGTGATTCTTAATTAAAATAATGAATCAACCAAATAGTATAATCTTATTGCCTATCATTAGTCGAAAATGTTAAAGAAAAACGATGATATGATACACAATAAGCCTCTTTTTATCAACAAACTCATCGTTTTTAATTCAAGAATGCTCTATTTATACAAAACTTAATATCAACGTGAGATTCTCCTTTCACATCACTTTTTTAACACGCTGTCTTACGTGACTTACATTTCATTTAGTATGATTACTACGGTTAGTTAAACTTACCATTTCTTACCAAAAGGTTAAACTCTCATTGTTTAGTAACATAATAAAATCAACGGAATCAAATTCGAACTTGTCTAAAAGCATTTCTAATAGAGTCTTTCATGGCGATTTATTAATATAAAAAGCTTTATTTACTTCAGACAGGTTTCTTTCATCATGGTCTCCATAAAGTTTATAAATTACATCCGTGTCCTTGGAATTGATAGAAAGATATGTTCCTGTATTTCCTGTGATTTTCTAAATGTGGCATTTAATCAAGGGTATTACTGTTTTGGGAGCATTAAGACAAAGATTCTAATTGCACGTCCACATGCTTTGTCAATGCTATTTCCTGTCGTGATTCGAAATGAAGAGTTTTAGTTACATCTTCAAATAATCATCAGTCACGTTTTAACAGTTTGGAAAGTTGTATATCCTTCCTTTTAAGCTTTCATAAATTGAAAGGAAGTACATTTATGGTTCAGAGCTTGATTTCAAAACGCAGTATGTTTCATTTAAAGTATGTTGTGAATGAATGGTTAAATGTCACACACAACCTACGGAAGTGTCTACATTGAAATGAAAAGCGTGGAATGAAATGTTTCTCTGATTCAACGAAAGTAACGATCATGAAAGTTATCACTGGACCGTAAGAGCTATTATGACGGCTGATGTTTCATTTCTTACTAATTACGGTTTAAAACATTAGAAGAAAAAAATAAATTCTAGATATCCATAATATGTTTCGGGTATTAAGGAGAGGGGTATTGGTTTTGATTTTTGTTTTCTTGTATATGTGTGTGAGTTTTTATTTATTTATTTTATATTTTGTTTGGGTTTTGTTTGTTTGTTTGGTTGTATTTTTTTTTTTTTTTGGGGGGGGGGGGTTATAGTAGATGCAATTATAGAAAGAGGTCAAATCATCCAAGAAGAAAACGAATGATATTCTTTTCTCTACGCAGGCCCTGTTACTACTTTAAGGCCTTGTTAAATTTAAAAATATATACGAAAGTTTTTCCGTTAGAGAAAAGATTGATATATTCACAATTTCATTTCTTTGTTCAGAAATTGTATTTATATTGTCATAAGATGTTATTTGCAAGTCGAATTACACCATTCCCAAGTATTTTCAAATTTTGAACTTTCAACATCTGTGCAAAATGTTAAGAAGTTATTTGGAACATTGTTTATTGAAAAATTCATTCATATCAAATATCCGATTCAAAAACCAAAATAGAGAGAGAAGGATGGAGAGAGAGGGTGCCGACGACAGATGTTTACTCTTCCACTTGTTGCCAGGTCCGTTTTCTTTTTCTTCTGAGTTTCATGATTTCTTCTGTTTAGATTTTGCAGTATAGATATTACTCTTTGATGACTTGCAATATCTTTAAGTTTTATTCCTGTTAACAGGTCCATTCTTAGCCATGCTAACTCTAAAGACTACTTAAGAAATGAATCCTTTTTTTCAGCGCATTGATGTAAAAGTTTTCGTTCCAAATTTTAGGTTGATAAATCAAACAACAACAACAAAAACAAAATTATAGGATTCATTTCTTATCATTTTTTTTTTCTTTGCTTATATTTGGAACAAAATTTTAATAAGTGTCCAATTAATCTAATTGATTGTGGCACTACATTACCATATTATTCCTGCTACATGTGACTTGGTCGCGTAGTAATTCAATGACCATATGAACAACATTTTGAAGTCAATAATGGCGGCTAACACGAAAAGTTTATCCTAGAATCAATTGAATGGATAAGAAGTGAGATAGGACGAACAATTATAAAAACACAAATGAAACATGTGGATGTCAATCTGTTACCTAAGGTATTTGTAACTTGAGTCGATATAATATTAGAAATGTTGACTGGTGCATCTGAGTGCCACAAGGTCAAAAGAGTAGGTTCATGTAAGGGACTAGGATAGGAGGCACCACCTGGTCTAATGGAAATTTGTTCTGGTTACCTTGTCCGGCATGATTCCGTCATCAACGTCCATTTTCGAGCGACAAGCAGACAAGTACTGTATTTCTAAACAGTACTGTAGACTAGATCTAGCTATGTTTCAAAGGGTTCTTTTTAATTATAGAAGTAAATTATATCTTTTATTTAATAGTGTCTAAAGTGAAGTGTGATTTCATGTGTACTTTAACCACATCAATTGAGTGATATCTGTTATTTAATTGACCGTCCTAAGTCGGTTTTCTAACTGCGGTACAATCGGATATTTTTTTTTCTCTGTTTTTACGATTATCATGTGACGTGTGTCATACATCCTGTTCAGATGCTGTCTATGTTTTCTTTCAGAATTCGTTATATATAACGAAACATAATTTTATGTAAGCGATTAACAACACGGAATAACGTAGAAATTACCGTTCCTTAAATAGAACGTGATTTCGCATTCCAGAGATATGTAGTTCCGTATATTGTCACCTAACTGTACTCAAAATTTTGGGATGAGACAGCTAAACCATATTCTTATGTCACGATGTGGCACGTAAAAGTTCCCTTACTGCTTCAGGTGGATCTTTCGCAAAGGTATGAATTTCTGTGCAATACATCAGACAGATGCCGTCATGATATACGTAAAAGAAGGCCACAATGTACTGCTTTTGTCTGCCTTTGTGAAGTCTTATCGTATTTCTCCTGTTATCGTTTTTCTTTGTAACCGTACTAACGTTAGAGTTGTTTCTTTTTATCGCCTTTTATCTAATATATCTGTTCGAACAAAATATAAACCAGATTAAGATAACTAAGAAATACCTCTTTGTTTAAACAAATTGATGCGAGAGAGCAATATCATTGGGAACTCCTTGTTAAATTATAGATGAAAAGTTAATTAAAGCACATCAAATACAAAGTATAAATCTTAAAATCACAAAAACAGGTACAAAGTCTTCCATGGATCAATAAAAAAATATCCTTAGGATTTTCATAGACTATGCGAGACATCAGAATAAAAATATGAAGGTAACGACATTCTCCTTCGTATATTCATACGTGTATATTTATGTATTTACCTCCTCGACTTGAAAGGTTGTTGCAGGACTTTTACGACGGGTGTTGCATGCAATCAGGGGACGCTTACTCCTCCCGGTCTCGCCTCGATTTTATTGGGGTTTGCATTTGTCTGAATATGACACTAAACACGATATTGTCCCCTTTATTCCATGGACTATGAGATATGGTTTACCCTTCGGTAGTTCTTAAGCCAGCGTTGCCTAGTGGTATCTCGCTGGACTCCTGATCGGTAGACCGGGGATCGAGTCCCGCTCTGGTCATGCCAGTGTCCTGTCTTTCGGATGAGACAGTAAAAGCCGAGGCCCCGTGTCGTGGTATGCACGACACGTTAAAGATCCCTCACTGCTTCGGGTGGGTCCGTTGCAAAGGTCAAAATTTGTATGCCTCGCATCAGGCAGAGGTCGTCACCATATACGTGAAATATTCGTGGTGTGACGTTAAACAAAAATCAATCAATCAACAATCGGTACTTCTTCGTTTTTTACTTCTTACATGATAATATCTCACATAGAAACCTTGACAAAAGTCGCTTCTCAAAAGCCGGACTCTCAACAACTACTTTAGTACTTCTTACCTCATAAAATTCTTACTATCTTGTCAAGTAAGTACGGTCTAATCAGTTAGCTTAATGTTTCTTAATTACTTTTGTAAAGCCTGTGCGTAGTGTACATTTAAGATATGACTCAATGCAGGTCTTGTTAGATTTTGTTTTAAGTGTACGCTAACTCTCCCCGGGCACCTGATCTCACTCCATCACAAGGGTTCACATATGCTCTTCAAATAGACATATTTTGTTATTTTTCACTTGTTTTTCATTTTCACTGATTTTGTATGTCCTCTGGTTTCATGATATTTAGACTTATGGTTTGGATTTATCCATCATCTTTACATTGGAGCTAAAGTTTGTTTATTTACCAGATGAAGATGGATTACATTCTTTTCTATCGAAATAAGTTAGGCATTAGAAGAAGGATTATAGATATCCGATTAAGTCTCAAAGACGACATAAGTGGATTATGTATTACATACAATTATTATCATTATTTATCTTAACCATTATTACTCATTTATTGAAGTTTTATTTAAAACTGTATGGTAATAGGTTATTAATATATACGTGGCATTACCAAAGAAAGCCTACCGACATCGTTAGTTTATCGTAAGGGGTAGTGGAGTTAAGAGTGAACATCTTCATTTTGAGACTTTAAAGTTTTTTTTAAAGATTTTCAAAAGATCATAGATTTTTTTAGGGCGATATCAGTTTTAAAGGTTCTTTCACCTCTGATATCCATTTCTCCCTGTAGATGCATGAATGTAGGGTGGGGACCGTATGACGGGCCATGTCCAAACCTTTTCAGATGAGAGCTCGCTTACACAGGACAGGGGCGATATATTTATGTTGATGTCGCCTTACATAGTTTTCATACTAGCATATTATTCGTGAAACATTTCGTGTAAAAATGTTTATGACCCCTCGTCTAAAAAAACTTTATGATCCTTGTTCTCTATATGGATGATTATTAGTCCCCCCCCCCACACACACACACACACACACTCCCTTTCAAAGAAGGAGGGGTCTATTGTTTTGCTGCTGTTGGTTGGTTCGTTCGTCCGTCTGTCGGTCGATCCATTTACAGTTTCGTCTCATTATCTCTGGAACCAATAAAGTTATTGAATTGATATTTAATATACAGATACATCAAGATGATATTTAAGTCAATTTTAAATTTGGTTATGGTTCAATAATTTTTGTGAGAGTTATTCCCCGTGGACAGAAAATTTCTTAAAATGAGCAGTTTCCGCTCATTATCTCAGGAGCGGATAGAGATATTGAATTGATATTGTGCATACATAAATATCTTAGAGATATCTAGGTAAAGTTCAAAATAGGTAATCGTTCAATAATTTTTGTCAGAGTTATTCCCCTCGGGACTCAGAAAATTTCTTAAAATTAGCATTTTTTGCACATGATCTCTGGAACCAATAAAATTGAATTTATTTTTGATATACTGATACATCTAAATGATATTAAGGTAAAGTTCAAATTTGGTTATGTTTCAATAAATTTTGTGAGAGTTATCCCCCATGGACTTAGAAAATGTCTTAAAATTAACAGTTTCCGCTCAGTTTCTCAGGAACAGCTAGATACATTGAATTGATATTTGGTATACAGATACATCTTAAGGATATCTAGGTCAAGTTAATAAGTTATAATTAGGATACCTGTCTTTAGCATATCTATTTTGATTTTGTTTTGTGTCAGTAAATACTGATGTCTAAATAAAACGAAGACAAGTGCCACATCTGTTAATCATTAGACACAAACTTTTGAATGGAAAAAAATGTTTGTGGATGATTATGAGGAGTAGATAATCTATAATGTGGTGGAGGGCATATGCTACGTAGGTGTTTCTCTTGTTTATAAATGTTTCAATGAGAGTCCTTTGCTTGTGCTGCATTTGGGATGAGTGAAAAGGAGGCCATCCATAGACCGATTAACCACACCAATTTTGTGGCGTTTGTTTCTTTAATTGGCCGTCCTGCGTCAGTATAGTAACTGAAGTACAATTGAATAGGTTTGTGTTGTCGTTTTCTGTGTTTTCTACTATATGATTTATGCCCATGTCCTTAGTGATTTGTATCCTACAGTCTGTTCGGATGTCTTCTGCCTCCATTAGAATTGAAGGATAAAGTTAGTGGAGACAACTGTCTTGATTGCATTTAACAAAGATTCTTACAATTATCAATTTAAACAAAAATCAAATGATCTCGGAGCGATTCTACATTAGCTTTTGTAACGTTAGAATTTTAAATGATTGCGTGTCTTGTGGTAATGGCATTGATTTTTATAATCTTGTATTGTAATGTTACAGAAATATAGCACACATCTCAAAATGCGCGGCCAGACATTAGCTTGTCAGCTTTAATTATCACGAATATTGGGAGCAATTTGTCAATTACTGTAATGATACTGTGTGTTAGCATATGTGTCACCTCTTCCTCTGTAATCAGTGTTCGTTTCCGTTAATTACTGATATATGGTATCATATTAAAGTTTCCGTATCTTACATATGATATCACAGTACAGTTTCAAGGTGTAATTGTCGATCTCTCCAAGTAGTTTTTACACAGTCATATAACTGGAGAAATCTACCAGTATCTTGAGTTTATGTATACAACTATAGGAAGTTGGATATCTGTCATACGTGATTTAAAAGATAATCATAAAAGGTGTATATCACAATAAACAATATAAATAAATGTAGCGATGATGGATGAATCCAAAACATAAGTCCGAAACTCATGAATCCAAAGGACATACAGAATCTGGGAAAATGATAACCAAATAGAGAAGAGAAAACAGAAGACATCTGACAAAGCTGTATGACACAAATCACCAAGGACCTGCACACAAAAAAAAATGACAATAGTAGAATATACACGGAACGACATTACAAAAATATTCGGTTGTGCTGCGGTTACGATACCGACTTAGGACGGCCAGTTGAAGTAACAAATATCACTCCATTGGTTTACGGGAAAACAACGAAAACTGTCTACTTGAAGTGCATATTTGAACCCCCTTGATGGAGTGAGATCGGTGCCCGGGGAGAGTGAGCATCTCCTGCTTGCTAGCAACACCTGTCACATAAACCCAGGAGAAAGAGTCAAATCGTGTAAATTCCATATATATTTGTATATGGAAAAGTCAAATTAGGTAACTTTCTAATATAAAAGATGTCAAATCTGTATAAAATGATGGGAATCGGTCTCAGTCCAGAATATCATTTAAAAGTCTGGATAACGAGATATTATATTGTGAAATAAGAGTCTCGTTATGACCATAGAAGTTCCTCAGTGACATTGTTAGTCTAGCACATATATAACCCAGGTTGAGTAGCTTATCTTAAAGTCTCCTAGCCGTCAGAACAAAGTAATTGTAATTTGAACATGCTCTGGAATAACGTATTAACTGAGATATGAATACACCGTATACGGATGATGATGGAATGTTGCTACTTATGAAAAGAGAGTCTGTGATTGCGAAATTGAAATTGTCACGTTTGTCATAGAGTGAAGTGTTCAGTTGACAAAGAATGATGTCCCCCAACATTGATTCTAAAGGAAAGAGAAGCTTATTAATGATAATTCAAACATTGCATACGTAAGGAATATAAGTTATGGCACGCGCTGTTTTATAAATTATTGTAGGGCATCGGTTGATGCTTCTCCTATTGGTTACTATATTGCTCACTTTGATAATTTTTATGGCATCACATATGTATCTGTATTGAAATATCACACGATTTGCAGAATGTTTTCTTCATGTACATGTATTTAGAATCTTGTTTCTTGGTTAAGCACTTGGCTTGCGATTCAGATTCCCGGATTGCGGCACTGCGATTAAGAGGGTAGTTACCTCCTGCCTCCTTGTGATATAACTGAAAAATTGTTGAAAACGACGTAAAATACCTATCAACAACAACATCTTGGTTGTATGACGCAATATGATTGAAAGATTATCAAAAAGTCTCATTCATTCACACCAATGTTCGTTTTCATATGCGATTTTATCTCATGATTACATAATGTTGGTACTTTGAGGTGAAGAAATATTCATATCATTCGATAGTGTCTTTACGCTTGTAGTGACACGTGAAATGAGTACTTTTAATCAGATTTGATTAGAATGTCCCTTTCATTTGTTTTAGACAATCAGTATTGATAGTTTGCGGAAAAACAAACACCGGACTTAAGTACAGAGGAGGGTATACGGTCAATTCCATGAGTCCCTATAAGATATATAAAGCCTTCCTTTGCTGAAAAAGATTTTATGGAAACATTATTATGTTACTGAAAATGATACAAACATTTCTTTTTTAGACAACTTCCTATAACTTTTTCTCCAGTGGTTTACAATCTAAAATATAAATCAAAGTAAATATGACAATTTAATATCAACTATAATTTGAAGGTTACATAATTCAGAAATGCCATCCATTGTAATATGAACGACTAACTAATATTATGACACCGCTATCTCATTCTGATCCGTTGTACGTTCTGGCAAAGACGGGTTATTACGAAGGAGCAATGGCGTAGCATCCCCATCCATCAAACATCGCTGTATTTACAAGAAGCTATTGCTCGGTATTATGAATCAAACACATATTTAAGAATCTGCCGTGCAATCAGCTGGTCGATATGTCTAAAGATGTACTGCGATATCTGTGTCACATAAAACGATGCCCAATATACATTGCGACCGGGACACTATAACTCTGTTTTATTATTCATTTAGCATTTGTTATTGGCAGCGTTAGGGTCTAGATTTGATATTGGTAAGTGTTAAATTGAGACATTATCTCTTGCAAGATACATAGTTGTAAATCCTGAAGGTGAATGTATTACAACTGCGATTAAAGGGTCCGTTTGCAATGTTAATGCTTTCTCAAGTTTGTTCCTACCAAAGGGATCTCATATTCAATTTAGAATCCCTTAATTTGCATTAATCGTTCTTCGAAATGATACACAGCATTATATCATATAATGGTTCTTTTGCCGAACAAAAAGAATGTATCATGTATAATAATATTGCGTACACATAGTGCCCCTTGCTTATATGCTCATTGTTACGAACACCAGGAACCGTGTAGCTGGGTGAGTTTAACATAAATTGATTAAGGTGGGATTTTCATAAATCTGTAACCTACCATCAGGTATTTAGTCCTTTTGCTTAGAAGCATATATATGTTCCATGGATAAAATATATCGTAATTGATCAATGTTCTTATCACGTAGTTTTCGGTGATAACTCCCTAATATCAGTGCATTGTCGTGCTCTAGTCCTGTTTTCTCAAACGGTAATTGGTAACCTTGTATTCTGATACTCATGCTCTTTTTACTACAAAGAAGAAAAAAAGAAACAGTCAATTACAAGCAAATGAGAAAATCTCAGAACAGAGATGCACAATTTTTGTATGCTGCTAAATTTGGAGTCTCTAATGACAGACAAAGATGACGTTCTAAGACCATCCACTGAGTAAATGTTTTCTGACAGGTCATGCCTCATTTCCCCATAGAGAGCTAGATTTATCTGATGCTGAAGTAGCCGCACTGAACGGCGAGAGTCAATAATATATGTAGAACACATCATATTTTTTTCTCATTTCTCATATCGATATACTCGTATTCTAATGGAGAAATGGTTTGATCAGTGATGACTTAAACAGTCGCACAATCAGTTCATTAGCAGTTTTGTTATCAACACAAAAAGAGGAGAGATATAGCTACAAAGAGTAGCAAGCAAGTATACTGACCACTTCAGTTCAACTCACTGCTTGATTTACCGAATGATGGATAAGAAGTCTTTGTTAATCGATTTGATCGTAAGGAAGATATTGGCAACTGTTTACGTCTTATATAGATAATTATCTGGTTCTTTGAGGCTATATACCATCACAATCAGGCTGATATAGGCGACTTTAAATTTTTCTTTTCGGTCTTATTTACGATTTATACGTAAATGAATAATATTTACCTCTGCCAAGAGATACTACACAAGGAAATATGTACACATTTTAATACTTTTAGTGTGCTTTTGTCAGCTTTTACTTGGATTAATCGTAAGTACGATGAAAAGTCAGCGTAAAGCGCTTCACCATTGTTTTTCATGTGTACTGCGCTTTTATCAGCTTTTACACGGTCGTAAATACAATGAAAAGTTGACGTAAATCGTTCCACCAATGTAATTCATGTGTGTTACAGGTGTGTTTGTGACATATTTCTATAATTCTTTTTTTAGTAACAGTTGTATCTAATTTGGTAACTGACAAAAGCATTTTGGGTAATGTGGCCGGTCCATTGGGAATGCCGACCGTTTCCACCTGTTTTATTCAACGATCTTCGATGTTTAACATTGTCTAATTTTCTAATGACCTAGGGACATTTTTAAAATAACAATTTGGTATCTTTGCAGTTTACTATCTCAATTTACTATTCTCATATAACAACAATTGAAATAAACAGCGTAATATTTTATATATATAATTTTGCCCTGGCGTGGTTAAGTCAAAATGATTTAGTGTGTTGCTTTCATAGGACATGAAAATATCATTGAAAAAGCCATTTTTCACTGAAAAATGAGGAACAGATAGTTGTTGTCTTCTTTCCTTTTAGCCTCTCCGACGCCATGAAAAATTGATAGCCTAACGAGGATACTCCAAGGGGCAGATTCTGTTCGTGTGCAGTGATACTTTGAGAGTCTATTGTTATTTGTTCTCCTCCGAGAATATCCATCTGTTAGCATTTCCTTGTAAGAAATGTACAATCTAGCAATACCGATTATTTCATTTTGTATGCGTGTCTCATTGAGATACGTACTATAGATTGAATTTTTTCGAGAGGTAATTTCATTGCTGTAAGTATTGCAGTGGATTTGAAAGAGAAAGTGCCAACGTCTATTGAGATGTAGGACCTCAGAACTTGGTTTTGCATCGGAGAGGCAGGGCACCATCGGTGTTGAGACTCAAATTAATAACCTATTGGGCACGAGCTAAGCACGCGACAAAATACGCTACGCTGGCTCGAATAAGAAAGTTACACGAGACATAATGACGTTGTTAAAGAGTGACAACAACGTACCTCAGTGGAGGTCGTGGAACAAACGCTGAGATGATTTAGATAAATGACTTTGCATTGGGTATGCCCCTCAGGATTTATCTTTTAAGTTTCCAAGTAAACTATTAATCTTTGATCGTTTATGTTACTGAAGTGAAAAAATATTTAGGAACATTTCATCTATGTATGAGTCTCCAGTGAATTCAAATGCTGAAATTGTTATATTTACAATAATATTAGTTGTATGTGAATGGAAATAAGTATTTGTATAAAACCACGTCACAGTATGAAACTTATGTATAAACTAGTTCTTCGGGGGCTTTTTGTTTATATTCTACTATTATCATATTTTAAGTGCATGTCCTTGGTTATTTGTGTCATACAGCTATGTCCGATGTCTTCTGTTTTCAGCTTAGTTATAGTTTAATGATGCTGACAAGCATATTTTGGGAGAAACATATGTGGCAAATCTCAATCAGCAATAAGGATGTCAAGGACTATTTAAGTAATGTATAATTGATTTGAAATCATATCCGTTTGATAGCGTATTTTCGCAGACATAGAGGGAAAACGTACTGAAGTCTTGCCACCGTCAGATATGAAAACCAGCATGCCTTAGATATTTCAGAGGTATATTACTCTAGACTAACTGGTATTTGAAATTCCTGAAGGTAGTGGAGAATGTCCAGTTATCTTGTAAGACGTGAGCCAATCAAGTTAAAGATAAGCAGATTTGTTTAAAATATAAATTATGTTAACTGTACATGGTACCTAATGTTGGTAGCATTGAGTCAAAATCAAAGCTGTCGAATGGGCGACGTCATAGTTTTCATATCTTCATGCTTTCAAGTCATAACATAAAACCTTGTCCAACAAAGAAGAATCCACGTATGTGTGACTTTTTGCATTTGCATTGTGATTTGTTGTCGGATTGGCAGAGGATTTCTGGGAAAAACCATATTATCATCAATCACCTAGCGCCTGTGTTGATGCTCCGTCTAATCTCTACAGATATTTTAATTACTTTGAGCTGTTTTAGTTTTGGTAATCTTGTAGATAGCTTTTCCTTGTTGCATATGAATCCTTCATTATGTCTGTATAACATACCAAAGATTGTTTTATTTGAAATTGCTTCTAAACTGGTTATGATGAATGTATCATATCGTGACAGGCTGTTAGTTTCTATTACCACTGATTGCATAGAATAATGGTTTAATCAAGGGAATATGTCTGGTGCTTGCATTTTTATCAAAATATATTACGGGACACTCTTTTCATTGGCTTATAGTATGTAATTTCAATATCAAGACCTATCTGTTGGGCAAACCCAATAGAATGTACAAGATAAATGACACCTTCTTGATTTAAACTATAGTGTAATGCTCTGACGTAAATACCATCATAAAAATCGATTTCAATTTCAACGTTATTTAAACTCTTTTTACGAAACAGCAAAATTATGGGAAAAGATGTGTGATATTAGGATGGTATTGCTTAACAGATTAATTTATGTAGCAATGAATTTCATATCGTGACCTGAATCTTATTGTAGTCACTTAGGTCTTCAATTAAAGATATTTTTCGAAATCCGTTTCTTAATTCTGCTCAGAATGGTTCATGGTTTTAATTTTCTTTTCTTGAAATTCATCTTAGTTTTAAAGCGATCGCCATATATTTCATACTCCTTTTAAACACTGATTTCTACGGAACATGCTTCATGTTCAACATTTCCTTTTGTCAATGCATATAACTCTTATCTTTTAATGCTTATGTGCCAAATTTAGAGGGAACCTACGCAGTATGTTTCACAAAAGCCATTACTTCACGAATAAACCTCCTTAATAAAGAAAACTTGCAAAATTCATTTATAGATTTGTAAAACAAGTAAGGGAACTCAGACAGTGCTCGAGCTTTATTGGTCGAATCAGTACGCATGTCAAGTATATTTAACAAGTGACCTAATACAAATTGATATGTCAAGTATGAATCAATTTCGATTTTTAGCTCACCTGAGCCGAAGGCTCAAGTGAGCTATTGTGATCAATCACCGTCTGTCGTCCGTCGTCCGTCGTTTGCTTTTCTACATTTTCGACTTCTTCTCCAGAACCGCTGCACAGAATTTCACCAAACGTCATAGGAAGTAAGAACTCAAGGTCCTCTACCAAGTTTGTGTTTTTTGTGCCGATCCGTAATCCAAGATGGCTGCCATTGGCTCTGATTGGTTGACACATTTTCGACTTCTTTTCCAAAATGGCTGCACAGAATTCCACCAAACTTGTGTTTTGTGCCGATCCGTAATCTATGATGGCCGCCATTGGCTCTGATTGGTTGACACATTTGGGACTTATTCTCCAGAACCGCTGCACAGAATTTCACCAAACCTCATAGGAAGTAAGTACTTAAGGTCTTCTACCAAGTTTGTGTTTTTCTTGCCGATCCGTAATCCAATATGGCTGCCATTGGCTCTGATTTGTTGACACATTTTCGACTTCTTTTCCAGAACGACTGCACAGAATTCCACCAACCTTCATAAGAAGTAACTACTCAGGTCCTCTACCGAGTTTGTGTTTTTTGTGCCGATCGGTAATCCAAGATGGCCGCCATTGGCTCTGATTGGTTGACACATTTGGGACTTCTTCTCCAGAACCGCTGCACAGAATTTCACCAAACCTCATAGGAAGTAACTACTCAAGTTCCTCTACCAAGTTTGTGTTTTTCGTGCCGATCCGTAATCCAAGATGGCCTTTGGTTGTGATTGGTTGACACATTTTGGACACTTCAAGACGACTGCACAAAATATCACCAAACCTTATAGAAAGTCTTGTAGAAAAAAAGCAAAATTTTCTACTGAAATGAGCTGTCATTTTATTGTAAATAAGCAATTTGTGCGCAGGTGAGCGATATAGGCCCATTTGGGCCTCTTGTTGTGTTTGACTTACATTTTAAATGTACTTGTATGTAAAGATCAAAGTTGATTGGACAAGGTTTTGAGATCTCGAGATCTGGATGGATAATGTTCTGATATCTGCCATTTTATTGTATCTGTCTTTATTCCATCAAATCTACTAGTAGTGGAGAGTACTTTTTATACCCCCGTCTGTCTGTTCGTCTGTCCATCAACCTTTGTCCGGGGCATAACTTTTTTATTCTTTATCATATGATGATCAAACTTGGTACATTTGTTCCTTTGGAGATGCTGGTGTGTCATGACCCTGAACCAAGGTCGTGGATCAAAGGTCAAGGTCATAAATAGTTCTATGCCCTTTTTTGAATTTTGGTGCCGGGGGGGGGGGGATATTTGTACCGTTAGGACAGTTCTACTTATCTTTATTTATTATATATTCACTTCTTTCTTGTCTGCTTGTTTGTTCGCTTTTTTTAAGATGACAGTCTTGTAATTGAATGTTAAAATAATCATATAATTATCTTTACACAATAGAAATTGTTGTTTCGTCTCAGACGTTGACAATGGTTTGGTTACCATACTCATATAGTAAAGTATATGTGTAACAAATATCAGATCGTACATATGTGTATAAATTTAGTGGACATTTCGACGACTTCCCTCTTTTCGGTGATTCTGAATGCGGAAAATGTTTTCCTAATTATTATGATTAAAGCAATTATTATCTTAGCATACATATTAAGTTTTAAAATCTTCATTATGCAATGTAACAGTAAGCTTGTATTCCCGTACAATGTAATACTGTACTGTTGATCTCTTTAACGCGTTGCCGTTAAAAGTTTGCAGGAGCAATCTGTTCAACAACTTGTTGCCTATCCAAGTAATTATGTTTATTGTCATTCTACAGATGCCGAACTATTTTATCATATTATCTTTTCATTTCAATGGTTGAGCAAAGAATATATTATATAGGCCAAGCAATGAGTTTTTTGTTTCTTTATTTTTGTTTTCGTTTTTCTTTTCTTTTTTTTTTTTTTTTTTCTTGTTTTACAATACCTTACGTGTTTATATTTTTATGACCTCTCAATATGCGATACCTGTTGACCCTTGTTCTTTACATGGAGGATTATTTATCAATTTTTAAATGTACGTCCTTTCATTGTTCTGCTGTTACGGTCAGTGGGAAGATGGGTCTGTAAACCGGTTAACCACACCATTTGTTTTGCTTTTGTGAAATTAAATGACCGTCCTAAGTCGGTATCATAATTGCACTACAATCAAATATTTTTGTTAAGTGTTATATGTGCTAGTATATTATTGATATTCATGTGTTGTATAGATCCATGGTGACTTCTGCCACATAACTGAGCCAGTAACTCCTCTTTTTTCCTTTAGAACTTTGTTTTGAAAGTGTCACTTATTTAAAACTATAGTTTAACATATATTTTAGATCAATGTACAAAATTTTGCAAAGTATTTTAAACTGCTAAATGCGAAAATGTGTTCATGATATATTTATCCTCCTGGTGTCAAGGTATGCCAGAATGGTATCCCTGTCCAAGGAAATATTTCCACATCATGACATAAATAAGCACTATAGCACACCAGGCATGTAGTGATTATTTTAAATATAACATTATCTTTCTTTTCAGCTTAGCTTATTTGTTATCCAGTAATTACTGATGTGTTGAGAGTATGCAATGTTTTCACTTTTCATGACGAAAATCTAATTGCAGTCATCAGAGCGCCACAGTTAAATGCTGGCGTTACATCCGAGTCAATTCGGGCCAACCATTGTTACAAATCAGCCAGTGATGACTATGAATCAATACACGTCACATTGCTTCGTGATATAAGCGACCAATATCTACCTATACGGGTATTCAGAAACGTATTATCGTCACAGAGACAGCATCGGTTCGCGTCACAGCCTCACTGTGCGTAAACTTTAAATTGTTTCATGGACGTTTCGCGCAAGAAATTGTCAAATCTTGTTCACAGCTGTATGCTTCATTCCATCAATGTTTTGTTAATCTTCTGGCCTAGTGGAGTTTCAAACAGAGCAGAGAGTATGCTGTGATTATTAACACAGTTGTATTAATATATCTTTATTCACTTCCTATGAAATAATTGCTCAGACTTGCTTCCAAGCAATTATGGCCGTTGTTCTATTGATTCCAAGGTGATAGTTTCATGCATATATACAGATGTTGGAGGACAAAATCAGACTTCAGATCTTCTATAGGTAAGATGTTTATTTGTTCAATACAAAATTTATGTTATGTAAGTATTTCTTATTAATCCATTGAGTTCAACATTATTGTTTTATTCATACCTTTCATTTTTAATTCACATCTTTAATTTTATTTTATATTTTATTATATATATTTTATGAATATCTTACATAAAATTTATTTTTTGAAAATAATCAATTTAAAAATACATTCCTTAACGTGATCAGCATGTATTTTTTGTCGGCAAGTAATTCAATTATATTTCCATGTAATCGCACAGGCCAATCTTAATTATTCAATTTATATTCATAATTCTCAATTTCCCTATAAATATGAATCTGAAAGCAAACTAAAGTCCTGATAGATATCTTAATATCGTGCAAGAATAATTCGAGGTAAAGGTCACATTGATTTTTCTACTAAATTGTTCATCACAGAGAGAGATTTATTTTCTGGTAATAGCTATGTTACTTTCTTCCCATTTATTCTTCGAATGAAAAACGTCTTTCGCTGTATTACTTTTGCGTTCTTTCCTAGAACATTCTTTATCACGGAACACGTTTTGATGAAATTAAAACATTGGTAGATAGAACCACATTTCTTACAAAAAATAATTAGAAATCGCGCCTTGGTAAAATATTTATTCTTCACTATTTAGTTTTGAACTTATTTTATAAAACAAAAATCGTCGTACTCATGTTATCAGTAAGTTAATCATTATTAGCATTATGAAAAGCGTAAGATGTTAAATTTACAGATCTTTTATATCTTAACTATAAATTATTGCTAGAATATTTAAGCTGTTTAAGTTATCATAACTATTAAAATATGCAATTATTATTTGGAACCTGATTCAAATTGAGCCTCTTTTATGACCTAAGATTTATCCATGTTACCAATCTTCATTGTCCGAATCTAGTCTACCGTTTGCTTTCTTTACCTCAATTCTTACTTTTTTCAATTCGTGTGTTGCTTTCCTTACAGTTCAGTTTACTTATTGCTTAATCAGCATCTAATTTGCATATCAAAATATCAAATTTATCCTGTAACGAATCCGTTATCAATCACTCGGTCAGAGCCTTTTTGCATATTGCATAATAAATGTGCCTTCGTTTCTATTATCCTCCTGGCAATACTAGGTTCTTGGAGAATCTCTTCAGCTTTAACCAATGCTTCTCTTTAAGATACCTTTGGGCATTCGTTTCATTGTAGAATGATACTAAATGTCATTACTGTGTTGACAACAGATATCTCTTCATTCACGAGCTTTATTTCCTTATACATATGCTTTGTTTCTATTGAAGAAATACTACTCTTATTATTCTTTACATCATTGTAACATGAAAATCTGATAAGGAAAAAATAGGCTCTTTAAAATGAATATTTTTATAGTTCTGTGTTGTCCGGTTTTTTATTGTAATGTATTAATAACAGCTGTGAGTATAGTAGTACATTTCATAAGATTTATGAATTTATTTTTCACTGAGGGGTATTGTATTCGAGCGTAAAATACAAAAATAAGCGATGGCATGTTTTGCGCTCAGCAATGAATTACCGTTGGCAACATGGACCTCTTGGAATCAGATATAATACTAGATGACCGAGGGGAGTGAGCAACTGCTGCTTGGTTAGCCCTATCTGCCACGAATGCCTAAAATATAAAGTAGGCATAAAGCTTTTTCCATATTGAACATACGAAATAGACTTTGGCATATAAATGGATTTGGGCAAATTTTCAACAAATAATGGAAAACGAAATTCGTTCAGTAAGATGTATAAATTTTGTATTCATAATGCATATGAAACTGCTAATCGATAAGTCTATTATTATTGTTCACAGTATAATGTGGGGTTTTCTTTATATATATATGTATTTAATTTGCGCTTTCGTTTGATATGAAATGAAAAGATGTAGCACATGGTACACTTGAATAGCTTTCTTTTTCTTTCTTTTTTTTTTTTTTTTTTTTTTGTTTAGTCATTGAATATTTCATACTAGACAACACGTGTCGTGGGAAGAAACATTGACCCCGAATAGAGTATCTACATAGAATTTTTATACACGATAAGAAATTCGGAATGTGATATATATGTTTTGTATATATATTTATTTTCAAAACGAAAATAAGTAATGACGATACGTTTTACATAGTTCATAATTGCAAAACGAATATAAATTTTAGTAAAATTATTTTACTGATGTGCGATTGAATGTATATCAATTCAAAATATTTATCAGATGATAAACTTTCCTTAAATATTCATATATTTTTCAAGTTCCTACAACTATGCACTTAAATTACATTTAAAATCAAACTCTTCAATCAATCAATATCGAAGAAGTACCAAACCGTTAATCATTCTCAAAGTCCAATGTTACACGTATAAACTCATACCTATACAGCAACCCCGTCGTCGCACATGGAGACGTCTAAGAACATCATGCATTTTAATATGAAGAAAAGGAGCAAAACTATCTCCATCCATCCAATGTCTTTGTGCACCCCTTAAATGTCGAAGAGGAAAACACGCAAGATATATAGATTTTGCGGAAGTTAAAATAATGTTCGGTTAAATTGCAATCACGAAAACGGCTTAGACTCTCTTGTTTATATTTCAAACCACTTCTGATTTGTTTACTGTCTATGATTATGTTTTGTGTGCATACGTCCTTGGTGATTTTTGTCATACAGCTTTGTCAGATGTCTTCAGTTTTCTCTTTCATTGAGGAGGTAGCTTTCCAAACAAGGGAGAAAAACCCATCCTTTCGTAAACCTGGCCCGACATGATTTTCAAGGCACCCTTGAATACAACTGAGTAGATTTATTGGTGCATCTTATGCCCATTTCGACAACTTATTTCCTTCAGCAATGCTGAAGGCCGAAATCGTGCAACTCCACAGTATGAATGACGAACACTAACTCGAAAGACTTAAGGGTTATCGCCAATGAACCAGTCTAGGGACAGTACTGTATGAGCGAGATATTCCTTATATTTAGAATAGTTTACAAGTTTTTATCAAAGTAAAATTCAAGTATATATGTCAAGGTCAGTGGAAAAGTACTGAAACTGAGTGATGAATCATATCTATAACTACCTTTTCTTGACTTTTTTCTTTTTATATAGATGGTTTAGATATAAATGAAGTTAAGTGTCTTGATTCATTATGGGGTTGCGAGTGTAATAAAGAAAGATAGAGAATAGTTTTTGCTATATTCATAGAGTTACATATTATGAATTTCTCTATGCAGCTAGATGCGTGGAATAAGTTTGACTTTGTTATAATAATACAAGGATATTTATTTTAATGACAAGCAATTGAGTTTTAAGAATGAATAAAGCTTTATTCTACTAATGACGCAAATTACATTTATCCTGAATTTAAATTATATTATTCATTAATACACAAAACTCATTACATTCGCTGTATCAACTTTAGAATCAAATACGATCTTTCAGCTATTGTAAAAGCCTGAACAGATTCGGCATCCCTATTTGGTTTGAAGTTACTGAATTTTCAAAGCATGAGTTAGATATTAGACTAAGTTTTCAGTACCGTGTTAATAAATCATAATTATATAATAAATTACGCAAATCAATTTAATTATCCATTTGACATTGATTTTACGTCACACCAAGAATATTGCACTTTTATGGTGACGGCATCCGTCTGATACAAGTCGCAAAACTTTATACAAACGCAACAGACTCGTCCGAAGCAGTGAGCGATGTTTAGCGTCCCACATCTACCGTGAAACAGAACCTCTGTGCCTTTACTATCATCCAAAGGACAGGACATTTGCGGGACTCATACTCAGGATTTTATTGATTGATTTTTGTTTTACGTCACACCACGAATATTTCACGTATATGGTGACGGCATCTGCCTGATGCGGGGCATACAAATTTTGACCTTTGCAACGGACCCACCCGAAGCAGTGAGGGATCTTTAACGTGCCATGCATCCGAAAAACATGACACCGGCATGAACAGAGCGGGACTCGAACCCCGGCCTCCCGATCACGAGTCCGACGCGATACCACTAGGCCACGCCGGCTTCATACTCAGGATGTATACGTAACGAGCCAATCATCTCGACAGTTAAAGTTATCGACTCAAACATAAGCAAGAAACTTACATTGTGTTACTGTGACGCTCACATTAAGGACCAAGGGCATTAATGAAACCGAAAGTACCCGAGAGTAAAAACTTTAACTTAATTTGAATGAGCACAACATTTCTACATTGATTATTTTTAACGCAAATGATCCTACAATACTTAAAATATTGATATCATTTATTTTTCTCACTTTAGAGAAAGCTGATCCGCAAGGATATGCACGCAAAAAATGATAATAGTAGGAAACGTTAACTCTGTCTTTCTCTCGTATTGCAATGGAAATCTGATAACATGGTATCAACTCTTGACTTTAAAATGTTCCCTTAATTACGACGTGTGTACGAAAACCAAAAAAGAAAAAACAACTCTTCATGTATAACAAATTGGATATTATAATATTTACATCTATTTGTTCACTTAAAAGAGTAATGATTCAGCTTTAATGTGTGACTATATTTATGGTTGTCCTCAAAAGATACTACATTCAGTTTCATGTATCAATACAAAATGCTGATACATTTGATAATACATGGATGTAACTTTTTGTCACAATTTGAGCAGCTTCGATATCATTAAAATTTTAAAGACCAAATCTCATGTCACATTGCGTGTAGGGGAACAAAAATCCACATTAATAGTATTTATGATGTGATATCACGCAATGTCCCCTTCCAACATTACTGACCATCAATTATTTCTATATTGGAACAATAACTTAACACATTATTAAGTAATAAATTGTATGCCTTTTTTGATTAACAGTATTTCGTTTTGCTGCGGAAATGTTTTAGAGAACACTTGAATTTACTAGACAATGTCCGATGTTCCTGCCGGACGAATGAAATATCTGCCAAATGGCATCAACTTGTAATCCATCACGGTCTCAAAATGGAGTCCACTTTCCAACTTTTCATTGCAGTCTCCTGAGGTTTGATGAATTAATTGAGTCATTTTCGTTAACAATAATATAGTTTAGGTCCGCTACGAAACCCTTCGTAAAGGTTGACAGATTTAACGTTAAATATACCGTCTAGATGTGATAGATTATTAAAGAGTATTGCAAGTAAGCTTATAGAAGTAAACGAGTCTTGATGAAGAATCGTAGAAGGGCCTTCCTCATTTGTCACTAATGAAGTATTGTGGATTGTAAGTTATTTTCTTTTTCAACAAAACGATCGCTCATTCGGAAGTTATTAATCCGTTTCATTATGTTTTATTTATAACAAAACATTTCCTGCACAGTGGCATGTTTATGAGAATAACCTTTGCCAGAATTAATCCCTTTCTTCTAAGCATTTAAATCAAATAGATATTAACATACAACTTGTCATTAATTATATTATTGTCATCGTAATTATTTTTTTAATAATTTGTTTTACTCATTTTCAAATTTTCATATGGATTGGAGTCCATTGTTATCACGACTGTCGGAGTGTGTAAATTGATCGTCGGACGATGGTACTTTCATGTATATATACACTGCTGAATTATATTTGTTTCGTCGGTATTTAAGGGCATTCACGGCGGATGTGGCTAGTCAAACAGAAGACGCTCACTCCTCCCGGGCACCTGGTCTCACCTCTGAATTTCAGTGGTCCGTGAATGCCCACTGTGGTACATTGTTGTTAGTGCCATAGTCATGTGATACCAGTTACTTTCGTATTTTACTTGAGCATCACTGAAGAGACATAAGTTTTCAAATTGACCAAATTATTTAGTTCTGTACTTTCTTTTATGTCTGAGTTGTGTTGTCAACTTTACCTTGGATTTTAATTTCATCTTGGGCTGCTATAGCTCAGTAAATGTTGCTCGGCTGATGACTGAAATGTCACTGTTTCGACTCCCGCTTTGGGCACATCGCTTTGAAAATTAAAAAATCGAGATAATGTATCCAGGTAGGCGTCGTACGTAAAAGATCTCTCACTGCAAAAGTATTACTTTCTATGCAGTGTGTTAGGCAGACCTCCTAAACCATCATATAAAATAATCATTGAATGAAGTCAACTTGTAATCAATTTCAATTAGCTGGATACAGTTGTTTGCAAAGGTAAATACGTTCATAGCCAATATACATTATACTTTGATTAAAATTTATAACAACCATAAAAAGCAATCTAAATTTGAATACACCATGATTGAAAAATTTCCTGTATCAAATGTTGATTAGCGTCATATTATTTTCGAAAACGGAGGATCTAATTTATTATCCGAAGATGGAAATTTGAAAGTGTTCCCCTAGTTTAGCATGTGTATGTTGTTTTAATATTTAGAACACTAAAATTGATGTCACATCATATACCAAAGTTATACTTGCAGGTAGTTAATCACTCCAAATCTTTGTAAAATGATCTTCACGGCAACATGCTTGCATTGAAATGTTCATTATTTTTGAGTCGTCCTCTTTTGGTTTTGCTCTAATTGTTTATGTTTTACATTTGGAATGATCTTTGTCGATTCAGTGAAACTTGTGAAACCTTTTTATTATTATTATTATTATTATTATTATTATTATTATTATTATTATTATTATTATTATTATTATTATTATTATTATTATTTATCAAAGACTTCAATATTGCAAACATATGGAACCTTATGTATCTTTACAGAGGTTCAATATTTTTGAAACTGGTGTTTATATGTCAAATTTTCATCGACGTAGTTTTGATTTATATCTGAATTTCAGGGGTCCGTAAATGCCCACTGTGGTACATTGTTGCCAGTGCCATAGTCATGTGACACCAGTTATTTTCGTATTTTGCATGAACGTCACACTTATTCCCTTTGCAGTGTGGAGCTCGTAAAAAAATACCCGCGGAGGGTTTGACTTAAGTGTTATTATACCTTTTTCCTGGTGTTATGTGGCTGTGACACTTTTTACACAGCGTTTGTTCACATTCATGTTTATGTACAGTGCTGAATTATAGCTTCGTCTGTATGTCAGGGCATTCATGGCGGGTGTGGCTAGCCAAACGGGAGACGCTCACTCCTCCCGGGCACCTTGTCTCACCTCTGAATTTCAGGGGTCCGTAAATGTCCACTGTGGTACATTGTTGTTAGTGCCATAGTCATGTGACACCAGTTATTTCCGTATTTTGCATTATATGATCAATTTACCTAATTCTAAGTAGCAAGCATGTTACGAAACTTAAAATAAAAATGAAAAACTTCAAAATTGATGTGAAATATCAAAGAAACATACCATTAAAGGTCGTATTAGTAACGGATCACGTGATCAATAGGAAGTAGTACAGAAAATCACTGTTTCCGAATAATCACACAAACTGAGTGACAGTTGTCACATTAATTAATTGTCCTAAGTCGGTACTGCAATTGCATTGTAATTGACCGTTCCCAATGGGCACTACGATTGCATTGCATTTGACCGTACCCAATGGGCACTACGACTTCATTGCATCTTACCGTACCCAATGGGCACTACGACTCCATTGCATTTGACCGTACCCAATGGGCACTACGACTGCATTGCATTTGACCGTACCCAGTGGGTACTACAACTGCATTGCAATTGACCTTTCCTAATTGGTACTGCAACTGCCTTGCAATTCACCTTTCCCATTCCGCACCGTAACTGCATGTTGAATATTTCTACATGATGTCATTTTGTGTGTTTATTTTTCTGAACTGTGCTTGTCCGTGAAAACTTTTGTCAAACAGCAAAGTCAGATGTCCTTTTCCCTTTCTCCCAAATACCTTTCAATACTTATTTCATACGTAGTTTTTCAACCATGATCAATCATACGCTTGGGTTTTTCAATATATATATATATATATATATATATTCAATATATATGCAATATAATATCGAATTGGCCGTCTTTTTATAACACTTTATAAACCAAATTTGTATTCGATGTAGGCCAATAGTTTGAAAAGATCTTTTGTTTGTTTAGATGTTGTACTTTTAATAACTGTTACTTTGATGATATGAATTTGGTTCATTTGTTTCCTGCAATCTTTATGACAAATTTCAGTAGGCTTGTCAATAAATCAATAATTTCCTATTTGTAGAAGTGATGTTTTGCACTTAAAGTCGAGTCATGAATAATCATAAGTCAATAGGTCATTGGTGCAACAGATTGTACATTACATCGTATGTGTCGTATTTTCCATAGAAATATCTCTCCACCGTAGATATGCAGACCATTAAGTAAATATATTATGCTGCACTTTGTAACACCTCAGTGCCAGACAACACTAATCAAAACACCATTATGAGCAACAACAAATGATTTCTAGGTCAGCTGAGCAATAATCACCAATACAATAACTGAGATAACTCGGTTCAATCATTGGAAAATGTTCATGATTTATTCACTTAACATACTTGATATTTTACGCGAATGTAAATCTCCGAGCCATCGTGACATTCTAATGTGTAAATTGCTCCTGCAAAATTAGATTGTAACAAAACTTTTAACACATTCTGTTGTTTCGTCAGTATCGTGCTATAAACATTCCTTCATAATCGACCTTCACCTTAACATACATTCTTTTCTTTCCTCCCAATATACAGCTCCTAATTCAGCAATGTATTCACTTTTATATTTCTCTTTTTGACAGGTTTAGATCATATAAATAATAAAAGCACTGAGATACAAAAGTAAGTGGAATAATTTCTGTGGCGTGGAAAGTGATTAAAATCTTAGCCAGGGTATTACAAACGTCAAAGGCAGAGTGTTCGTATTGACAGTTATCGCCTACCGACCGTCGTACATCGTCAATTTGTATTCAGGCGAAGGAACACCGGATTAAGATTTATCTCGTTTCACTCCTGTATCTATGATATGCGGGCCAATCAAGGACGACGGAAGAATCAAAACTGCATACGCATGTGAGAGCATAGACCTAGACGAAACGTTATCAAGATATTTAACTTCTTCTGAATTCCGATATAAGGAAGCAGCAGAAAGGGTTTTATATTTCAATTATGAATATAACAACGGATTTCAACATGTCTACAGAGGAAGTTAAATACATCATGAGTAATTTTAGCAGTTATGACGGTCATAATCACACCACTAATATCATCTTACGAGTACCATCGAAGACTGCCTTGTTGATTGGTGGAGTGGTCATGGTAGTTGCTTTACTTTGGGGTTTATTTGCCAATTTTCTTGTTATGGTAGTAACATTTACTAAACGAGACCTCACTAATATTATTAATATATTCATTATAAGTCTATGTATAAATGACATTTTGAACCTTGGCTTTAATAACAATATGGTCTTGCTATCATATTTCATGGGTCGCTTCCCCACAGGAATGCTTGGTTGTGAACTGTCTACACACTTTACTGTGTTACTAATGGGGTCTTCTCTTTGGCACACCGGTTTAATTGCAATACACAGACTCATTGTTGTAGTATTCAACACTTTCTACAAGAAAATTTCCAAGAAAGCCTACACCATTTTTGTGTTGGTTTTTGCTCGAGTTGTCCCTTTACTATTCATCATCCAGCCTTCTCTAGGGAAAATGGCATACTATGAGCCTCGTCTATTGCGATGCATAGTGAAAAAAGACTACGGACCATTCACTCTTTTGGTGAGTGTGTTTTTAATGATGCTACCATCACTTATTTTGATTGTCTGCTATATTGCTATTTTTATAAAAGTCCACGAGTCATCAAGAGCTTTTAGAGTATCCAGACAGAGGGAGTGGTTGAAACGAGAAATCAAAATCACGAAAATGTTTGGAATGGTATTTTTGCTCATTATGATAGGTTATTTGCCTTATGGAATAGTGAGAGCTATTGACAAACAATTGGAACTTAGTGCCGACTTTTATGTAGCCATTACAGTTTTCTTCGCGATAGCTAACAGCAGCAACCCAATTGTGTACGGGGTGATGGACAAATCTATTCGTCATGAATGTTTCAATGCACTACATATAAAGTTCGAGAAAGCAGACAAAAACGGAACCGATATTACCGTCAAGTGCAAACAATCACAAGTAGACATGGAGGCAGACACAGAAATCGTCCCTCTCAACACCTCAACAAAGAAAACGCAGACTTCATAAACTCTTGCTATAGTATTCATTGATTGTCTTAGAACAGCGAGATATTTTGTTGTCATTCAAGTGTTTTACTCCCAAAAATTGCTAGTATTTCACTGATCTTGTTTTCTGTTGTCAGTGGTTGTTTTATTCAGTCTTTAATTTACCTGATATACTTAGTATTATATGTACATTCTTTATTCATGTTGCCGTTAGCCTAACAAATCCAGTGACACATCTGTTGAAGCTTTAATCAAAATATTCTATATTTTCAATATTGAATGGAAAATAAAGATCAGTCTACACATGTCGCATTACTTTTTTTGCTTTTTTTCTGTTGTCAAAAGTCAGTCCCCAGTGACAGTGCTCGAACGTTTGTTTTTGTGTCGACCGTATTCTGTGCGTTTGTGGTGTGTAGGAAGGTGGGCCTGTAAAGTGGTCAGCCATACTCAACTCTGCTGTCCGTGGCGAGTTTTATGTGCCATATAATAACTAATAAAACATACAAGCGTATGATATATATGATAAAGCTTTGTTCTTTTCTATCTGATATACACCGACGTTATTTCACTCGATATAGTGGGTCAAATCGGATAGATTGGAACTGCAAGGTTAAACTAGTGTTTGTCTTAAGTGCACTTTATGATGACCATGCAGTATGTCCGCTTTCGTCCATGTAACAAATGTGATCAAACTTATGTAGCTATTCTAAAGTAAACCAGGTGTTGTGGTGGATTGAGATCTCCTGCTTGCAAATAACACCCCTGTAGATACCTGGCAAATCATGTAAATGTAAATCATGTTGTCGAGTCTGATATTCAGACGTCAGAGTATAATAAGACAATGCTATAGCTATAGATAAGAAATATTTCGTAATTCGAAGATAATAAAACACACAAGTGTGTTGTGTCATGTACCCTTCGTCCACAGTGCTGACATCCTTTACTGTTTACTAAACAAACTTTAAATAATACTCAACAGTGATATTCTTTAATAGTACTCAATCTAATCTTCAAAAAGCGTAGAAACTCTTGGTTATTAATGGTTAACACAATCATGCAACAAAATAACAATGAAAAGAAGAATAAATATGACATCCAGGTGTAATATCTGCGAGTTGATAGTAATTAAGTGATAACTATGCATTATTTTCGATTGTGTGATTACATAAGCGAAGTCCCTAACCAGAGGTTTATGTCAACGATTACTTTCATATTTTAAGTTTTTATTAGATTAGGGAAGAGGATAATACATTTAGGGCTCCAGTGGTTCATAAATGGAAAACCAGAGTACCAAGGACAGTAGTGCTTTGTTGTCTAGGCAGCTGTCAATGAGACACCGTAAATGAGTAAGACTTTGTTGTTGCTGTCAACCACAACAAACGGCCGACGAATGCCATTTCCTTCAGACATTTACAGGTTAACTTGTGTGATACATTTTTAATGCATTGTACCAATATTATATTACGTAATGTATATTATAACGTTCTTGGACTGAAATATTCTCATACAAGTATAGCATAAAATGTAGATCAAATCCCAGTGTGATGAGGTATAGTTTGTATGCTTTAACACATTCAGAAATATAAACTGAATCATTCGAACCGTTTTTAACAAATTAAAAGAAAAAGCCATAGGCGGATGTGACCTGTCAAGAGAAAGTGCTTCTAAGGTAAATATGGCCCGTCAACATAGATTCTTAGGTGGATGTGGCCTATCAGCAGAATGTGCTTCTTATGTGGATGTGGCCTGTCAGAAGATGGTGCTTACTTAATTGATAGATGTAGTCCATTATTCTATCTTTACCACTTTCAAGCATCCTTTTTCATTAACCTTAAAACCCATAACAATTTTTTATAGTTTGATATCGCTACAATTTCCATGGAATATGTAGGACTTTTCTAGTTATTTACATCAATACAATATGTGAAACCAAGCGTTAGGGCATGGGAAATTTTAATAGAGAAACATCAAAATATTCAAGTTCTTTATATAACCCGGATTACATTGTATTAACTAGTATTAACACTATCGATTCTTCAATACATGACAGATGAAGTAAATAATCCTGGGTAACACGTGTTACTAAACACGATTAAATGACACTGTTATTCAATACGTGGTGCTTAAGTCACTGCAAATACTGTGGCAGATCATTTTTCATCGAGCTTGATTAATGCTAATACCATGCACTTCACATTCAGGGGTTCACTTCAAGGGAAATACACTGTTAACATGATTGACCTTCAACTTCTTTGAGAACCCATAACTTGAAGTTGTAGATATATTTGGATTTTGATTTTTTTTATTATTATTATTATTTATTTATTATTATTATTATTATTTTTTTTTTTTTTTGTTATTTAAATTCGTTGAAGATGAATATTGATATACTCTATAGAAATCGCTAATATGGTGGGATGACCTGCACTGTCCATCGGAACATTACGTATAAAGTCAAATCTCTGTAATTAAAACAATTCTTATCATAATTTGTGGCTTTTAATCTTACGAAAAAGATCTGAGTTGCCATTTAATCGTTAGTCTATTGTTTGTCAATGATTGCTTTATGGTGACAACATTTCTCACGCTGGGACCTAGTATACCACTGCCATCTTAATGGTAATAAGCAAATTGGATAAGGGAATGATTAATATAGTTCAACCAAGCGGGAGCAAAGTCGTAGAGAGGAAAATGATTATAGAAACATTTTCATACATGACCGCCTAAGTCAACAGAAGGACGAAGGGGGCGAAATAAATCATTCTTGTTAATGTAGATTTCATTAGCGAAGAGGAAGGACACGGAAGGCGAAATCTCGTAAAATTCCATAGACATATAAATCATTGATGCTTTGGCATTAATATTCAGAGAAGCGTATGTGTTCCCTTCAATTCTTGTGCGATTTAATTGCGTAATACACATCAAAATTCGCCTATACGGCATAATTAGCAGCGTTTTACGTGTGTATCACGTTGTACTATGCCATGCATTTACGCCTCTTCATCTTTGGTGTGATATCACATTATGATGATTTGTTGGTTTATTCTTTATAAATACAATAGTATGTGTGCAAAGCAATGGCAATGCTGAAATATAACTCGTAGGTTATTGCACTTTTCTTTTGCAACGACAGCTCTATTGTCGATTTGCTTCTTGTTTTACTGAGATGCTTACGGCATCTTCCTAATGCATTACACAGAAATTTAGACTTATATGTAGCAGTAAGGGATCTTTTATTACCCAACCTAACGTTTTCACTATTTCATCCTAAAGACAGGACAACGACATGAAAATGTTATGTTGCGGAGCACACTGCATTTTTAAGGCGGCGAAACTTACTGATCTTTCCACTTGGCTGAAGAACATTATACTAGCCATATGCAAGTACATGTTTTCATTATTTATATTGAATTATTTGATAGTAGTAGATGTTTATGGTACTATAATTTTTAAAATCCATTACACTGTAATAACAGGTTGAAGCGGTTGTGACCGATCGACAGGGGATATTTACTCCATGGCGCCAAGTCTCACCTCTTTTTAACAAAAAGCCAGTGTTTTCCAGTCTTGTACTACGATATTCGATATACTTCGGTATTTTTATAGTACATAGAATCGGAGCATGTAGGCGTTGTGTACGTTATCACTTTCGTATGATATGTTACTCATTCTATCATCCTGTGTCATGAAATAAGTAAGAAGCTTGTTACTGGTTGTATTTCTGGATTATATAAAGTTAACATTTCTACGGGACGTAAAGTGTTATAATAAATGTCAGACCATATATACGTGTGTACATTGAGTTTCAAATTTTCTTACCAAACAGATACTTTTTTCCGGTGGACACCCGATGTCACTCCCTTTTCGCTTATGCTCTGTACTAGGTACTCTTTATTTTGTTTCTTTTTTGCATATGTTTTATTGCCTTCGCATGCATGGGTTTGGACTACAGAGTTCTCTTTATGCATCGGTTTAAAATAAGGAAAATAATGATAACGTTTACGTAAAAATTAAGGATTGAATTTAAGGAAAATTATTGATTTCAATTAGAAAGAATCAAAATGTGGTAAAGAGTTTATTGATCTAGTTAACGAAAGATTTTCATTTGCTATCAGATTTAATGGGGAAAAGAATTTGCAAACCAGAATGTAGTGGTCTGTAGATAATATGATATGTATGGCGGACTAATTGCATTTACCACCAAAAAGTGGCATTTATTTTTCCCCTATATCTCTGGCGTAATGTTATGTAGAGGATTTTTCATGTACAATTTCTTTTTAGACGTTTCTATAAATAATGTGCTGTTTTCCAGTATTTTGCAATGGAAAACAATCATTTTATCAAACAAGATTTAATTTGAAAAAGTGTGTATTGCATTCTTGTGCAATAATTGGTTCTATGTTATAGACGTAATATTACTTTAATCTAATACGAGATTCTAAGTAAATGAATTCTGAATTGCATAGTCATACATATCTTAAATGTATGTTAGTAGATATTTATGTCTTGTACCATGATATAATATAGATATATTTCTGTTGATTATACATTTGCTGTGTTAAATAGATCAAATTCTCATCAGCAGATTTTTTTTCTGGTTTATTGCGCAATTCATGGCATAAATTCCTCTTCCCATACGCATGTGCATTTCTTTCAGAAAAGTTTAGAAAATATGACCACGCCATGTATAATGCATATACGGGAGTACAATGTCAAATTTTATGTATACTTTCATTTTGTTATCCGTTCAGATATTGAGAGAAGGGGATGGTAAAGACCACTCAGCCATAGGACTGAGTCATGTCTTTTCCTTTCCTTGACCCAGCTGATTATGAGTCAGTATTAAAATATTTGAGTAAATGTACAATCATAAATTTACAAAATATATTTCTTATTGACTTTCTTGGTGTTGCATGCAGCCAGGGGACGCTTACTCCTCCCGGGTACCTGGTCTCACCTCGATTTTATTGGGGTTCGCATTTATCTGAATATGACACTAATCACGATATTGTCCCCTTTATTCCATGGACTATGGGATATGGTTTACCCTTTGGTACTACTTCGTTTTTTACTTTAGCATTTGTTAGAAATGAAAAATACTTTCTGTAGTACATACAAGTACAAATCCAAGATATTGTTCCGAAATCCACAACTCGAAGCCGAAGAAACACGACAATACATATGTGAATATAATAAAAACAATCACGAACCTCTGTCAAAACAAAAGGTACAATGAAGGAGTAGCATCCCCTGCCGATCGGTCACACACGTCGTGATGCCATAAGTATAAGCGAAATAGTATTATTATAAGAGCATACATACGTGTATTAATGTAATGCACCACTTGCATATTTGGGGAACTAATTAACATCTATCAAATATTTGTTAAAATTTGTGTGGTTATTATAAACTAATGTGTCTTATATAGACGTTATTTGTCGTTCTTACCATGCAATTTTACACAGCGCGAAGGGGTCAATGGCGCGAAAGGGCGACTGCAGAATATATCATGTAAATAGAGAATATAATAAAAGAGTTATGGACCTTTCACAGAGGGAATATCAGTGGAGTCCAATCCACTAAATATCACAGAATATTCAGTCTGTCAACATAATAGTACAATATTAATTGCAATTTATGTGATTTACAAAACATACATTAAATTTCATGCAATTCCTTTATATTTGAAAAGCATTTCCTTAATCATTATATGTTTTACAATTAGAACATTAGAAAGTGCACAAAGGTGAAAACATCATATCAGTCATGTCAGCGTTCATTAATGTGCAGTGAAACGATAAAGTTAATGTAGTTTCAGCAGAATGTTTTGTTCAAGGTTTAGAATACATCAAAGAAAACCGCAAAGGCAATATTATATATTTCTTGTTGATACCACTGCCTGAATATTATCTTTTACCGCATTTCGTTCAGTGTCCTGTTATACATTCAATCTTACAATATATGAAAGCAATATACTGCCCGCTCCGCTACAAAACAAAGCTAAGTAGAAAAATTACTAGTAGATAATTTTTTCATTAAACACTGTTCGTTCTCAGATGGCAATTTACCCTTGTTGGTCAGACTTTCCTCCCGGGAACCTTAACATAAACACCTGATTTGCATAGAAAGGCTAATATATATATAGCTTAATTGTGTTAAAATGTTTGTGGAATGTTATATTCACATCGACAATTTTCGTTATTCACTGTCACATTAAAAGTTCATTTGAAAAGAATATCTTCAGTAGTACATGTATGGTAATTATCAGAGAGAGAGAGAGATAAAGCACACAGACACTACAGCTAACAAGGTATCCTATATTATACTTATATTCATTCTCCGACGGGACTCGAACCCACGACCTATGGTACCGAATCACCTGTCATGCATCCGATCATCTATCCGAATGAGCTGCCCGTGTACTACAAAAATAGTGCTTTAATAGCCAATCATTTGCTAATCGTATGCATGACAACACGGCCGCGGAAAGTGAAGGGATTTTCCCGACTTAAACGCAGGTGGATCCACTGAAAGAATACAATCACTGAAAGAGAAATAAACATATAAAGCACAGATAGAATCAGTAAAACATGGTACGGTATATGTACAATTATGATACATTGCCTCATCAACAACATTCGTTTGGGAAGGTTTTCCTCCTCCTTTATAGTTTATATCTTTCCATTTACTTTTCCAAATATGATACTTTTTAATATAAGTGGAAAACTGTATAGAAGTTGTAGACAAGCTAAAATACAGCCAATAAGGATATAGTTTATTGATTGAAACGAAATTTCCAAATTGGTGTCATAATTGTCAGAGTATAAACCGCCAACTCGTTGTGAGATGAGGAGTCACACGTAGTAAGGTGTCGACCATTATTCTAATTGTTGCTTGATGATCAAAGTGTGTTTAAATACTTACTTAATTACTTTTTGTTTGTATTTTATCCTGGATTTACTAATTGTTTGATTTCGTTAATTTTTAACTGATTTTTGAACTTTTCTTGACTGAACTCCAATTAAAACTTTTTTCCTAGGTATTCCTAAGTATTTTAGGTTAAAATTTGAGGTATTTGATTGAAAGTTGGTATACTGTTCTATTTAGCAGTGTTGCACATCATATTTGTGTTTCCTTAGATTCCGTTGAAATCTGAAATGGCCCTTTATTGTTTGCAAATCTATGAAACCTCTGTTGTATATTCTTTTTGTAGAATTTGTTTTAGGTTATACTGGGAGGTATTGAATTGAAAGTTAGTACACTGTTATATTAACTACTGTCCCTGTGTTGATGTATAGACCATGAGAATTGTTTTTCAGAATTTGTATTGAAATTTGGTTTACTTGTGTACGGTGCAGTTAAGATAATATTAAAATTTTGATGAGTATTATTCTCTTTTTTTAACTGTTTAGACTGTGAAAATCTCCATGTACAGCTCTGTTCGAAGATGGGTTCTATGGCTTTCACGTTTGGGTTGGTTTGGTAATGAATTTGCTCTTCAATTATTTTTTCTATCGATTTCCACAGTCTCTGCCTTTGACATCACTGAAGAGACATAAGTTGCGAAATGCGCATATGGTGCATTAAACTAATTCACGTGTATATGTTCTAATTTTTATCGTAAATCCAAGGTTTTTATGCTTATTTTTATGAATAATTTTTTATTTTTCTAGGGTTGAAGTCTCTTTGATTTATTATTCATTATTGTTTGTTTTTTCAATTAGGTTTACACATTCCCGCAGATACCTCTGATTATCACGAGTGCTTAATTGATGTTTACGGATTATTACGAGTGCTTAAGTGATATTTACGATTACTTTCACATCGTGTTACGATGACTTTACATATTTTTAAGAGTAATTACGAGCACTTCACGAACACATACGTATGCATCACGATTTATGAAAGGTATGAAAGCTGCAAAATCTGATAGTTCCTTTCATAAAATTATATATAAAGTCATTATCAAAGGGTATTACCTGTACGTAAAAGTATGTAATTACGTAGATGCATTATCTAGATTTACTTTAAAAAACTAAATGTTTTTCATTATATTGAAATATTTTCTCCGTGTAGGGGAAGGTAACATCAGAAAAGTTAACAATATGTAATAAGCTTATTATTAGCATATCATCATAAATTGATTATTATATAATGAATATATTAAATCGTAAATCATAAACAAACGATCTAACAAATCTTTTTAAATGAGGTTATGCAAACCTAATAATATAAACATTAGATTCCTCTTAATATTTTTTTGTGTGTATTTCTTCACACCAGCAATATATCCTGACACTACTGGATGTGTAAAGTTACATTTGGCATTCTCAAATATTCTTATTATATCGAGAACCTTTTATGCTTCAGACTTTATGTACTTTATTTGATAACTCTCTTTACAGCGATGAAGTGTAAAATGAGACTACTGAAACAATTGTCAGTGACATTTTAATGTAAAATCAGGTTTCTTTCTTAACATATTTTGCACTTGTGAATATTGTTATAAGCGATTATATTATATGCCAATGTGTGGTATGGTGGATTTGGAAGCTTCAGTGTCATAAACTCTTCCCAGAACAAACAAGAAAAGATATGGTAATTAACTTAGGGGATGAAGCATACAGAAGATTGAAAACACACATCTATCTGTGTAGGATTACATAATTCTTAAACAAAGGTATTGTGGTTAAGAATGGGAACCGTAACACGGTACCTATAATAATTATTGTTATTCATCCTATCGTTAAAGTCGATCAAGAGGCCATGCATTTGAATAGGAAACATGAGAGTCGAATATCCTAACAATGATTTCACTCCTAATTTCATGCATTTACTTTATCATTGAATGTTATAATCAATTATATTATACGGTGCTCCCAAACAGAAGATGTTCACTCCTTCCGGACACCTGATCTCACCTCTGAAGATCAGCGGTTCGTGAATGTCCATCGTGGTACATTGTTGTTAGTGCCATAGTCATGTGGCACAAGGTACTTTCGTATTTCAAATTGAAAGAAATATAATAAATAGTAGAACATAAAAATATGCATTCATGTAATACACCACAAGTGCATCTGGACAACTTGTGTACTTGTATTAAGTATAAACATTTGAAGATAAATCTTACTATGAAAGCGCCCTGAAGAAAACCAAAACTCTAGGTACAAAATTTTGCATCATAGAAATTCTCTTCAGACACGAACATCACTGAAGAGACATAGTCTCTGAGGGCATCATAATGTAAAGATGAAGTCTAAGTTTTAGTGCGTTTGTACTGACTGTCTACTTTTCAGTGCTTTTGCACTGATATGAAATATATTCTTCAAATTTTCAGTCATCAAATTAAGTAAATCAATCTAAAACTAAGGAGAATCTCCCTGATGTATAGCTCCGTCCTTAAATAAATTCTTTGGTTCACTTTTCAGTCATATTGGTTTCAACACTGCTCTTCTTTCTATATTTATTATAACCACTAGGCCGGTGTCACTGCTGGTGGACTGATAGTTCCGAGGGCATCATAAGTCTAGTTTTCAGTGCGTTTTTAATTCAGAATGTATATTTAGGTTCCGTACAGAAGCACTGGAAAATGAGCTTTTGATACACTTGGGACCTAAATGTTCGCCGTAACTGTATCGACACAATTTAATGAGGTGTAAGAGTACTAATGAAATAATTTCCTTCCGATATTTACAGAGTCTGATGTTCTTAAATCGTGGAATCTTGTTCTTTTCTTGAATTCAGTTAAGAACTCGTGCCCTATTACATTGTCAAAACGGCTATGGATGAAAAATGACAGGATTTGGCTCGGCGACTAATTACAGCTGGTGACAATTGATGTATTAACTTTAATATACCTCCAGGCTTACGATTGCCACACAGACATTAGACTACCCTCTGCTGGGGATAGTAGCAGACATGATATATAACGAAATACAATTTCCCTCATGACTTTACGTCCGTTATAAGTGTATGTTCAACTGTTAACATGCAATCGATATTACTTCTATAGGCGAATAAGATCTCCTTTAGACTCTTCAGTTCTTAAATCTAAATATTACAAATGAAAATGTCAGTAAAGAATGTAAATTTCATTTCGTAGAAGATTGGATTATCGTCTCCTATGTTATATTTATCCAAAAAGAGGGAATTTCCTTCCCGTTTTAGAAATATTTCTCGTAACTGTGTCTCATAATTTACGATGATAATTTCCGTGTTAAATAAGAAACCGTAATGTAGACGATGGCAAGTGGTCAACGACTTGTAATTGAAAGTAAATGTTGTAAATCCTAAATTGTCTCAAAGATATCTCCGATCGCTGGTTTATAACGGATAAGTTTAAGTCAATAAGGACTAGAGAGAGAGTGACAATGAATAAATTTGATTACACCTCGACATAGGTACATCATTTGAAAGCAACAATGCACTATAAATAAATAAATAAAACTATATTGAAATGGAAATGTAAACAGGCAGCACAACTGATCTATACAAAATTATATTGCGTTCATATTTTAAGGTTGACCAGGTCAGTCCAACAAAAAACATTTTCTGTGGATTCAGAAAGCAAATAGTTGCACTGCGTAAGATTTCTAAACGTCTTGATTAATACAAATTTCTAGAGTGAAGTCAAAATCTCTTTCTCCTTTTTCTTTCATTTGGAGGTCTTCTTTTGGGTAATCTGAAAAAAAATCATCTCAGAAAACTGTCATTACGTGGGCGTTAGTTTCAATTAATTTCGGAAAATTCATTAAATCTAAACCTATTTCATATATTTATATAATCATCTTATGAACCTCCAACTTTCATAAGAAGTAAATATTATTTTGAAACGTAATATCCAAGAAGTAGTCTAAGTTTGTATGTCTTCGGTTTCATGAGTGTATATAATTCTAGTGATTATGTCAATAATGATCAGACAAAGGTAACGCATAGAAAATATAAAAAATATAATGTTTTTTTTCAGTTATGTTTTCCTTTTCACAAAATATGTTGATACAGTAATGGCTGTGTGTCTCTGTCGATTATATATGTGTTTGCGAATTTATACATGTTGAATTCGGAAAGAAACTACCTATTGCGTATATCTATTTCGTACAAATACATGTACGAGAAAATGATAAGATGTCAATATAGTTTATAAGATATCACTGTCTTTTTCAAGCAATGTATTAATCCCCTCTGAAAACCCGGTTCACGGGAGGATAGAGTCTCCTGTCTTGGTAGTTACACGGGGAAGCAATTTAATGATACTTCAAATCTAGAGTAGCTTTGCGGTCAACATATTTGCAATAGTAAAAGTGATTTGTAACATAAAGCGTTTACAGAATGGTTGAAATAAGGTGGGCCCGTAAACCGGTTAACCATACCATTTGTTTGGCTTTTGTCAAATTAAATGACCGTCCTAAGTCGGTGTCGTAATTGCACTACAATCAAATATTTTTGTAATGTGTTATACGTTCTAGTATATTATTTATATTCATGTATTGTATAGCTCCATGGTGACTTCTGCCACATAACGGAGCCAGTAATTCCTCATTTTTCTTTAGAATGTAATGAGACATTTAATGAGTTTGAAACATGATGAGACTACTTTATTCCAACATCAGCGCGTGGGTGAGCCCTTCAAGTAAACATTTTAGCCTAGTAACTGTTAAAGATTGAAGAATTGTCACACGAGACTTATGATCTTTTTCCTTTTTTTTATTCTTTATTATTTTGGGAGGGGGATCTTTTCTTTTCTTTACTGCTGTGACGTTCGTGACCAAAAAGTATATAACGTCACTTCCGAATTTGTCCTTTGCCGTTCTGCAGGAATACTATATTGTGCTAAACTGAACGTCTTAAACTTGATCATTTATCGTTTTATTCTAAAAATAATTTGTTTTGCCAAAATTTATAATTTCACAAATGTTCTCCGATATAATCTGTTGAATAAATATAGAATATATATACCATTTAATTTTGTGCACAATATGCGCATTTCGACAACTTATGTCTCTTCAGTGATGCTCGTGGCCGAATGATGGAATTCTCAAAATATATGAAAATATGAAGAGCAGTGTTGAAGCCAAACTGACCCAAAAGTGATCCAAATAATCTATCTAAGGACAGAGCTATGCATGAGGGAGATACTTCTTAGTTTTAGAGTGATTTACTTAATTATATACCTCCTTTAACTTTTATATTTTATACAAGTTTGTTTTGGTTTTTTTTTTTCATTTATTATTTTTTTTTTTGTATATTCACTGTAATATAGTCCGAAATTTCAAAAGTATTCAAATAGACACCCAGGCAAGCAATAAAGCTCAATTTTGTGCACTGTTGATTTAATTCATTGAATTAATGTGTGTATTTCCATATAAATTAATGATAGACTTTTATTTCTAATTTGAAATGCAATTATAATTAATATGTATTCAAGCCAAACGGCTCATTAATACATCTGTTCACATTGTGATAGACTGATTATATCAAATGAAACGTGATAGAAGCCAATATACAGTCTAGAATGTATAAATTAGCAGTTCATTCTTAAATTACAATTAACAAGGTATTATTTGTGGTTTGATGGTTCCGTTTCAAAATCCGGCGTATAGGAAATTTATGTATATCATTACAATACAGTACTTAATGTCATTCTACATTAGGGTATAAATTGCACTTAACGTAAAACACTAATTGCCGGGGGTTTTTTTCATCAGGTAGCAGCATGATCGATAGTTATCTGAACTGAAAATTCGAGCGAGATCGAACTCGGCAATTTGACAAATGAAATCAAGAAAAATAAAACAGAACTATGAAATAAAAAATATTGGACAGCCATTTACAAACAAAAATATGTAATGAACCTGTTTATTGGCCATATATGTCCTTTTTCGGATATCCACTGTACCAGCAAAATACTCAAATTATTGATAAATGAAATTTCTATTAATATAAACGAAGGAGTTAAGGTCATTTGTAAACCATTATGTAGTACTTGTATAACGAACATCTGGTGCATGTACACATTTTTCCTTTTTTTTGCGGGTGACATTCACGTTCGTTTGTCTGTAACTTGGAACTACATCTATATATGTACATAAAGATGTGGATGAAGATCGATGTCGGTCATAAATCAGCTAGAATGATAACTACATTTAGAATTCAGTATAATCCTTACACATTGTGCATAAGAGTACATAAAGGGTATTCGAAGAAGTTTTCTAAAATTGAGTACACGCAATGTTTTCTTTACTTGAGCGTTGCACGCTTTCTAACAGGGCGATGGGACTCTATGACGGGACTTGTCCAAATCCTTTCAGAGGAGACAATGTCCTGAGCCTCGTCCCCTCTGACTGCTAGTCAAGACACCTACAGATCAAGGATATGAGCCCGCATACAGACGAGAAAAGAACTGTTTACTTATGTTGATGTTGCCTAACATACTTTTTATTCTAGCATAAATTTCCATAGTAGGTTTCGTGTGTTATAATCTTTATGAACTCTCGTCTTGAGAAACCTGTTGATCCTTATTCTCTATATGGGGGATTATTTATAAATTGTTAAATGTGTTTCCTTTGACGTGCTGATTTTACGGCGAGTGGGAAGGTGGATAACCCCTAAACCGGGTTCCAAACCAACTGAGTGCGGTTTGTTACTTTAATTGACCGTCTTAAGTCGGTATCGTAACTGCAATATAGTCGAATATCGTTTACTAATATTATGTTTATGTGCATATCCTTGGTGATTTGTGTTATGTGGCTTTGTCAGATATCTTTTGTTTTCTTTTTATTTTAAATGCATGATACTCGAGATAATTATAATCATAAATGAAAATAAAGTAAATTAAAAAGGTAATATGAAAATAATATAATATTTATTAAACGCAAAAAACAATGATAATTTACAAATCAAGTTCTAGTTATTTGATGATGTTAAGTGATGAAAAATAAAAAAAATTCGTGACTACTTCACTCTATGCCTATCTGGCAATTTCGTAATATATATATATATATATATATATATATATATATATATATATATATATATATATATATATATATATATATATATATATATTATCGGGTTCGATTCCAGGGTTGCGTCACTATGTTTAAGAGGTTTTTACCTTCCTGCTTCCATGTCGCGATATAACTGAAATATTGTTAAAAGCGACGTAAAACACCAATCAACCAACCAACCAACTGTTGTTCTATTAAATGGACATAGTCTGAGACTGGAAAATTATAGCATGAAAAGGATAAATTACGACAGTATCTTATTTTTCCTGTATTGCATAAATTATAAACTTTGTGTTAATTGCAAAATTTAAAACTAAAATCCCTAAATGTTTTCGTAGAATAAAGGTAATTGAGTCGAATTAAATTCGGTTGGTATCAATTCTCCAAAAAAGGCGATGCTCCGCCCATAATCATGCGCGTGCGCGGATATTCACTGTAGTAAACAACAAAAATGGTTCATATGGAGGAATACGAGCACGAGAAAAGAAAACGTGCGGTAGAAAATAATTATACACAGACCCAGAGGCCAAAAAAGAAAAGTGGAACAAATGTTAGAATCGGATAAAGCTCGAGTTTCATTGTCACGTGATGTCCTCTGACCGACCTCATCAATATTCAAAGAGTTGGCCTGGTTATGTTGCAAATTTAAAGCGGGCATATCTCGTTAACGACATCGACTTTGGTAACGATACTTTTTACATATTTTGGATAATATACTAACAATCGATTGCCGTTTAAGAAATCTGTTTACATTTTTTACACTTTTCCCGACTTTAATCGGACCATGCTCCTTTAATATATATAAATGATATCCTCTGCTATTCTATGAGATCATGATGTTTAGTTCATCTGTGTCATAGCAAAAAATTAATTGAGTACCTTAAACGTGGAGCTTGACCTATTGCACGCGGGAATCATGTTAATAGTACACGCTCGTATGCTGAAGAGTTTACCACGTGTATCAAAGCAATCCTCGAGACCGCTTGCACGTTGACGTAAATGTTATGTTAAAGAGAAGACAGGAGACATCTGACAAAGCTGTAAGATGAAAAATCTCCAAGGCCATGCACATAACACATGGGTTTTTTTATAAGTAAGAACTGCACCCATCTTTATGACAAAACTTGTCACAGACATGCATAGCATAATGATACTTCTTAATAAATCAATCAGTAATACTAAAACTTCAAAATAATGTTTTGATTGCATAGCAATGAGTGTACAGATCAGATTTCATTAATTAGAAGGTGATAGTAATGATACCTCCTTTCCCCGACACCAGTTACTTAATAGTATAGACAGATTTCCACAAATACCTTATTAATGTCTGCGCAGAAATTTCATTTGTTATATAATCTGTTTTATCATTTATTACATGAATCCCTGAATGACAGATACCATTTAAAATCACTTGAAATTTACGTATGCATGGCGACATTCTTGTTTATCTAATCCGTTCATTTTATTTGCTTCATCTGTACCACAGCATAGAAAGAATTAAGCACGTGGAGGTTCAACTGGACAAAATGCACGCGATAATCAATCAAGTTATCACGAATTTTCTACCGCGATAATACGAAAAGCGCACGCGCGTCCGGTCGAGTAGTCGTGACACGTGTGCTAAATCAGTCATCATGACAGTTGGTAACCTTAACGTATCTTTTATGTTAGAAATGCACCCATCTTTATATATTTATGTCAGAGTCATGTTGCTTTCTTTGTCATGATCAGAGATACTAAAAAAAGAAAAAAAACCCATTGTATTATCGAACCTTAGACAATATGATTCATAGTAACTGGGCATTGCCGTCGTCTAACATAACATAACGTAAACATTTCTAATTGTTGACGTCTTGACGTAAACCGCTGTTTGGTGAATAAAAAGGGACATAAAAAGATAAATATTGAAAAATCCTTCCTAAAACCGCAACTACATTATTTCATATTTGGTAGACAGCATCTTCCTGATTTTTAATATTAAGTAATTAACTATAAAATAATACAAGTAATAAGGAAATGTTGTTTTGTGAATTGTATCAAATGTTGTGTTAGAGAAGTATTAAAATTAATATCTTGCTTGAGGCTTCAAAAAGTTCATCCAGTGTAAATGTTTTCAATTTCAAATAATAATTGACGGTAAACATCTGAATAATTTTGATGTCATTAAAATCATGCGGTTTGTAATTGTGTCTTTGGCATTGAAAAGAAGATGTTTTATTGTTTCAACTGGATGTTGCCAAAAAACGAGATACGATATTGTAATGCCATATAATAATGCGTCCTTTATATAACTATTGTTCAGTTAACCGTTTCTTGCCTGTGGGCCTTTTGTTTCAGCTACGTTTTATACATATTTGGCTGAATTATGATAAAAGATAAGACATTGTCACTCATTTGCGCAGAAGTTAATTATGCTAGTTAATTAGTTACGTCCAAGTAAACACACCTACATCGTATTTTAGGATCGATTCCATGTTACTTTCTTCCGTTTGACTACGCTCTTTGTACTTTGCAAACGTTTTGTAAAAATAGTTTTCAACATGCTTTGATCAAAAGCCTTTCAGAGGAAAGTATGTATGAAGGTACATAAGATGCACTCTTGTTAAAGATGATAGAATGCTGCAGCAATTACATATTCACTGCATACTTTTTGTTTGAAATTCTTGTTTTGTCATGACAACTGTTTACGCAGGCTTGTGATGCATTTGAAAAAATAGGGTAAATTCGGCTATATATACTGCATGGTGACTTGTTACACATCTTAATGTAATAATTACACTACGAAGGTTGATATAGATAATTTCAGTCAATAATTTTAATCTTTTCCTTTTCAACATGAGACGACAAAATGAATAGAAACTTCCGAAAATAGACCAAACAAAATCAATAAATGAATTAATAAATAAAATAAATAACATATGTTACATCTCGATAACAGAACGCGACGCTGCAAAATTTAAGAAAATAACATAAACGTATTTCCTTTTCTTCATAAGAATATCTCTACAACAATGAGTACATCCCGACTCTTATTTAAATGAGGAGCAGGCGTGGTGTAGTGGTTAAGCGCTTGGCTTGCGGCGCCGACGATCCGGGTTCGATTCCCGGGTTGCGCCACTATGTTTAAGAGGTTGGTAACCTCCTGCTTCCATGTCGCGATATAACTGAAATATTGTTGAAAGCGACGTAAAACACCAATCAACCAACCAACTTATTTAAATGATTACATAGAGTAAAGCAAATGGTATACATGTCATAAGATATTTTTCAGTCAACGAAATCAAATATTGTTCGTCAATTATCTGTTTGTACGAAATAAACGAATTAACTTCTACAATATTTCCACTTGGGGTAAACGCGACACCACTGATCTTCATCTTTGTGAGGATTATTTCTTTTCAACTATAATTTACACAAAGATAGTTTAATTCGCGAAAATGCATATTCGTAAATTGGTGTTTTACGTCGCTTTTAGCAATTTTTCCGTTACATCACGACATAGAAGCAGGAGGTAACCAACCTATTAAACATAGCGGCGCAATCCGGGAATCGAACCCGGATTGTCGGCGCCGCAATTCAAGCCCTTAACCACGACACCCCGAAAATGCATATAACGTATACATAATCAAACATCTTTTAAAAAGATATGCACGAATACGATCTAAAGAAGACAGCATCAGGGCCCCTATCAGATACTATAGACAAAGCATCAACTGAAAGAAAACCAACATGTGTCATGTTAGCGTGATAATTGTTTTGTATAAATAAGATATCACCACCGTTATATCATGGGAATCCGACACAATTAATATGTAAGGTATTATCTTCCCTGTGAACTTTTTATCTGAGACTTGTCAACACATGAGTCAATGTACGCATGAAGCCTTTGACGAAAAGCAAAAAAAAAAAAGGAAAATATAACGCAAATAGAGATCGCCTGTAGTGAGGAAAGTAGAAGTTTGCCACTGAAAAATGTGGAACCAACCGAAAGCTACAAATGAAACGTTTCTTGTGCTTACACTTTCTTTAATGTCACTTATAATCAATAATTCAAGGATTAATAATGTTTCATTTAATAATTAATAATGTATTGTATAGCTCCATGGTGACTTCTGCCACATAACTGAGCCAGTAACTCCTCTTTTTTCTTTCAAACTCGTGTATGGTATTTTCGTATCACTGGACTCTCTCCATTATACTCCAGTAGTCCTTCAGTTATTTATACCAGATCAAGTTTCTAGATAATTACGTGATTAATATACTTAAAGTTAAATTTAGAGGGTTTCCATTGTAATTATCAATTTTCAGCAATTATTGAATATTCCACTTGTACGATGCCTTTTCGGTAGAACACAAAGATGGAGGTCTTAAGTGATAAAATTATGGCCCTGTGCAAATATTCTTAAAAATTATGAAATGAAAAGGGATATGAGTAATTACCTCCGCCTGCAGTATCCAGTCGTGTTGTATGTTCATCCGACTTCAGAAGGTAAAATTATATCAAACTTACATCGGGTACACATTATTTAGCACTTTTACTTCTTATAACTCCTAATACTTCAGGGATGGGAAATCGGTAAAGCAAGAGCTTATTAATAGAATACTTTTAAGATGAAGCGAGTTTAGTAGTCTATCTCAATTAATATCACTTCTAGAGGAGGTTAATGCCTTTTTAAGCAGCATTTTAGAATATTGACCCGCATTTTTGTACTTCATTTGACATTTCAATATGGTCTATTATATTTTGTCAATGAAAACACTTCTATTCAAATCATTTCTAAAATGTAAACCAACAATTTTGGTCATGATGATACAAACCGCCTGTCTTTACATTTTGACTATATATGCGTTGTCAATATAACATTTGCTTCGGTCAAGCATGAATTGTTCTCTCCTACCGGGCATTTTTCATCTCATCTTGAATTGGGGTTCGCATTCGTCTTGATGTAGATTCAAACATAATACCGGTCGTTTTTTAAGACTGAACTAAACCCAGAATACGTCGTTGTGTTAACTTGAATTTAGATAGTTTATTGACCATAGCAGTTTAATAATCACGGTTGTGATTTTAAAAGAGAAGTCTAGCATAAAAAATATAGAAAGTAGAAGAGAAAAACAAGATAGCAGGAAAATAATAACTAATTAATGATATTGTTGTAGGTTTTGTATGTGTTTTAATTCAAGACATTCTGACTGCAGAGTGTGACATTTGCACTCGTAGATTTTAGTTTCATAATACTTGTATAACTCCTGCATGATTCTAGAATTGTTAAGATGATTTGAAATTAGAATTTTATGGGGCTGACAATTTCTCATCATCAACATTGTCATTTTTCATTAATTTGTTGACAACATGCCAAGAAACATTAGACTTTGAATTTTATGTTATTCAAATGTCTCTGAAAGAAATAGAAAGTCGCAATGATAAACCAAAATACTTGATGAAGCAAAACCAGACGTCAGAGTTGATGGATAAAGACAGGGACTTTAAAGCCTCTCATCTAATGATTTCATACTAAATGGTGACGAGCTAGGTCAGATGTCTCTTTCATTTATCATAACTTTAATTAATGGGATGCTTCAATTGCAAAGTGCAATTTTAACAAAATGTTATCACCGAATAAAGTAATAAATATGAAAACATATACATGTATATCTGTATTACTTTGTTGCACTACATGTATATTTCGATAATTTTCGTTTTAGCGATACTCAAGGCCGAAACCAAAATATCTGAAACTAATTACCAACTATGCCTCAAATTAAGAGTCAAAAACATTTCTAAGAAGAGAGATATGCATGAGGGAGATGCTCACTAAGTGACATTGTGTCATTTGAAAGATATATGGGAAATTAAGTTAATGAGAGACGTCTGGGAGTTTCATTGTGTAAGAAATTTCATTATCGGTGTTCTGTCTCTGTTGATAAAAGACTTTTGTATCCATATAAGTCATAAAGTATCAACATTTACTACATCAGGTCGGTGTCTCTGGTAAGCTGTGATTTCAAACGGTATTATGGTACAAGTGCTCTTGCGATAGTATCATTAAATAAAAGTTTGCACTATGGGACCATGATAATTATGACGATATGATAAGTCGGCTAGGGGATAATGAATGAAAATCTTATTATCTTCCAACCCCTGATATGAATGTCATTAGGTGTTTTCGAAGAGTGCAATTTCTGTATTAAGTACGCATGACTACACTTGTGTTAAGAGGGATTTTTTGTCCAACATTTATATAAATCTATATAAATTCCCATCTGTTTGTCCGTCTTATTATTTATCCATCCGTTGTTTATCAGTGGTCGAATTGTTAAATTCAGACGGTTTTCACAAACAGGTTTCACACTTCACGCACAGATGAATGGAATATTTCTAAAGATGCCCAAGTTTAATTATACCAGTATCGTGTGTATGTAAAACAAATGACAGAGTACTGCTAAAATTAAATTCAGTTAAATATACATGTGATATTGTGGTTTTGTTGTCGGGCATATTGTTGACAATATATATTATAGTCTGTTTACATTGGTTTGGCTTTTCCTGTTGTGGAAATTTTCCTGCAGATGTCATGTCTGTTCCTCATTGCTTAGGGCATTTTCAGCATGTTTTAGCTACTTGAATTTATCAGAAGTGTGTGTGTGTAGTCATTACTCATTGCAACTGATTGTAGTGATGCATTAAGATGTAGAACACGAAAATATCTAACGTAGTGCCACTGTAACTAACATGATTTACATGTATTTGTATTAAACCAATGTGAAATCGAACATACATTTGAAAATTAATTAACAAAATTTGAAGCTTATCGTCCTGCGTGAAAAGACCGGTATGCCACTCGGAGCAATGATTTAAAACAGAGAAATGTCTATAGGGATTAAGTTATGACTCAAGTGGAATGAAAAGGGGACTTTGTGATGTGTATTTTGCATTTTCACATGAAATTACTTTAGTTTATGACATTGAACTTTTATACAAACCTAAATTGTGCAAGATGCAAGAATCGAAGTTAGGTTTCACTTTGACGGATTCAGAAGGAAGGGTATGTTACTAAGGTAGCTTTTCGGGTTTGATCGTGAAATCTTCGTTACCATTGGAAGCGGATAGTCTTATTTCACATGGTATATGCATTTTCGATGGTTTTAATTTTAGCTCGCAGGGACAAAGGTCCAGAGATATATTGTCATACCGCGGGCGTCGTTTTTGTCGTCCGTAGACTAAGACTTTCGTCTTAATCATAACTTTAGAACCATAGAAAAATGGCAGATTCTATGAGGCACAGTAATTTCAGCACTTGTGAAAAGATTTTCATAAAACTTATACAGAATACTCTGAACAAATGAAAGAAGATGACTTTCGATTTTGAAAATATCCCTTTTGTCGGTACAGAGTTATGGGTCTTTGAATTTTTTTCTGACTCTTTCAGATTTGAACTGGTGCATGCGTTATGTATAAACTTTAATATGAATTACAGGGTTTTATTTCTTCTGTACTCTTACATGTTTGACGTAGACGAGGAGGAAGTGGTTAAATTCTTCTCTTGCCACAACTTCTTAATGCCTTCATGGATTTCCATAATATTTCACTGGGTTATTGCCCAGGACCAAAGCATGTGTTAAATCATAACAACTCTTTCAAATTCAAGCCGGTGCTAGAGTTATGTATGAACTTTAGTATAGATTACAGATCTTATTTTTTTGTAGTCTTACTATTACAGTTTTGACAGAGAAGAAATAAAAGGATGAGGGAATGTAATTTCCATAATATTTCACAGATTGTTGCCCAGGGCCAAGGCACGTGTCACCTTGAGGTCCTGAATAATAGCGCAGGGGGAATGATTCATACTTTCAAACTAACCGACGGGCGTATTATACCAGGCAATGCGTTGCTCTTTTTACTTTACACTTCTTTCTTTTGCGAACGGTTTAACTTAAGTGTTAGATACCTTTTTTCTGATGTTATGTGGAGTGGCACTTTGTACACAGTGTTTGTCACGTTTGTTACTTGAACTGACTGTCTGCAACACACTTGAAAATTTTAATGTCATTCCGTGTATATTTTATTATGGACATGTTTTGTGTGCATGTCCTTTGTGATTTATGTTACAGCTTCGTTTCCTCCAGGACACCTGGTCTCAACTCTGAATTTCAGGTTACGTGAGTATCCACTGTGGTACATTGCTGTTAGTGCTATAGTCATGTGACAGCAGTTACTTTGGTATTTTACTTTAGTGGTAAAATTAGAGCGAGGTCATTACAGATATATCTTCTTGGATTCTAAATTTAGCTCTTTACTTCTAAACGTCTAAAAATGCAAGCAGCTGCTATTCATTATTAACTTATTGCAAATGATTAATATAATAGTATAATAGTTATAATATAATAGTTTCTATGGTTTTACATACAACAATGTTCATGTAAAGTCTGTGTGGGTTCCTTGTCATTTCCTTCATAATCTATTCTTATCTTTTCTGATATAGTAAATTCTGATGAAGTGAGGTATCTTCTTAAATCAGATATTTAAATGTTTTCCATCTATGACATTTAAAAAAAGTTTCCTAAGGATACATGGCATTTGATAAGTGATACTGATTAAGTATCACTATAAAAATATATGAAAGTATGAGAACATGTATATGTCATAATCTTGTGCACCAGATGCGCATATCGACAATTTATGTCTCTTTCAAAACTCAATTATCGCGAAGGAATACATAATACAAATATCAGGGTAATAAAGTACCCCTGGAAGCACAAGAAGATGAGATCAAATGCCTTTGAAAGGTAAGAATCCTTTGTTTACGACTACCGTAATGTCAAATGTTTAATCTGTAGTCAGATGCAAAAAGCACAAGATAGTAATGAATATTACGAGTCATACATAGCCGTAGAAACAAAAACATCGAAACGTGAAAGCCAACAAGTCGGAGGGATGTAATGTATTCACCCAAAGTCCAGTTTTTTAATAACTTAATTCTCTGTGTCAATGACTTATCAAAATGAACATATAAACAATTAGAATATGTACAATATAATACGAGTAGTAATACTAATGACCGTAATATAGTGAGAGTGTGCCAAAAAGTAATACTAATGACCGTAATGTAGTTAGAGTGTGCCAAATAGTAATACTAATGACCGTGATGTAGTGAGAGTGTGCCAAATACTAATTCTAATGACTGTAATGTAGTGAGATCGTGCCAAATAGTAATACTGATGACCGTAATGTAGTGAGAGTGTGCCAAATACTTATAGGTTATCATATTAAAAAGACAATGTAGGCTACATGTATACATATGTAAGCATACAATGTTCACATACACACATATGACAAAGTTGTTGTATAATAACCATTAAATTTGATGTAAATTGATGTATAACAAGATTGTTGTCGGAACTTTTCACCTCTTAGTTTTCCTTATATGGTGAAATTGAAATTAAGATACATGAAAGCTTAAGCATATCGGTTCAGCTGAAACTAATATTCGCCAAAAGCAGATGATCAGAGAATCTTATTACACCTATACGTGCATGTATATGGAAAGTTACAGTCGAGGTCGAATAGAAATTGTACCTTCTCTTTTTAAGTACGAGACACAGGATTTAGATTATATTGCATCTTAGCAGTTCATTAGGATAAAGTAACGCGTATATAAATGCCATTTTTTTATTGTATTTTATACAAAACTTTATCAAAGTATTTGACCAGAAAGCCCGAAATCAAATTCTTATTTTGAGTCGGAATCACTACAACAAATAAAGTTTCTGCAAATCCGAAACCTGGTATATTAGGTTTTGGAAAGCTTGATGGAAATCTAGTTTCATTAAACTTCATATCGACCGTAATACTTCCTCAGTGATTTTGTTGCTGTACCACTTACATATCCTTCAATGAGCACTTTATCTGAAAGCAACTTTGCCCTCAGAATGCATCCATTTGACTGGTATAACGTAGTTTGAGATATGAATACGCCATAGGCAAGCGGTGTTGGAATACAGAATGTGGATGAATTAACTAACTAGAGTGATCAAATCACAAACACACACCTCAACTGCCAATCCACTTCAAAAGAAAAAGTAAATGCATCTGATTCCGCAGAATGACCTAAGTCGTGGAAATATACTGTTAATAATGTAATGACTTGAAGAAAAAAAAACACGTAAAACTTTCGATTAAAGTGCAGGTGCGATACCGACTTAAGACGGTAAATTGATATGGCAGTAGTTATTCAATAATTGTGGTTAACCGCTTTAGGAGACAACTTCCCACTCATCATAAAAACAGTATAATAAAAGGAAACATTTAAAAATCTATAAATAATCATCTATATTGAGAGCAAGGATCCTCCACAAGTTTCTCAAGTTTAGAAGTCATGAAAGTATAAAGAAAAAAGTGGAGTTACTGGCTCAGTTATGTGGCAGAAGTCACCATTGAGCTATGCAATACATGAATATAAACACCTATAGTAATGCAGGGTAAGACCATGATATATCAAAATATATACATTGACATGAATATTAATAAATCTTGCTCTGTCGATCTGGAACCGAGCTCAGATCCTTGATTTGTAGGAGGAGTTCCTACTAAAAGTTGTAGGGGACGATATTCAGGATCATGTATCCTTTGAAAAAGGTTTCAAGAAGGCCTGTCATGTAGAAGCCATCGTTAGCGTGCAACGTTCATGTAAAAGTCTTTATAAAGCTGCAAAATGCTGAAGGGCTTTTTTGATGATCTCGGATTCATATTGTAGATGACGAAGGCTTCCTATTTTTGGAAGCCGACAAGATGAAATTATCAAAACTTTTGACATATTTAAGTTTGTACGCAAGATCACCGTAAAAATTGAGATGGGAAATTCAATTCAATTCAATTTAATTCATATTGTTTGAAAACTAACATTTTCGAATTGGATTAAAGTTCTGAATAAGACTTAAAAGTTATCTCAATATCTTTTCTGATACTTGTAACCCTGAGTTAAAAGTTTCAATGTTATATGTGATTTTTTATATGAAAGTCCAAAACGTTTGTGCAGACTCTGGCAAATCGTACCAAATGATAGAATAAGTAGTCCTCGAAAGGGAAGTGAAATACACTAAAAGAAACAACACAAACACTCTTTGCCGCAAATTTTCGGCCTCCTGGCCTTTATCAAGCAATTGTTAGAAAAGTACAGAAGTACTTTTCTAACAATTGCTTGATAAAGGCCAGGAGGCCGAAAATTTGCGGCAAAGAGTGTTTGTGTTGTTTCTTTTAGCGTACCAAATGAGATATATAAATACCAAATAAGGGAAATGTACAATAAGAAATTCTAATATACCATTTGCCGATCTTCATAAGTGTTGTCTTTTTTGTCCGAGCTAATACTTTTGGCGTTGTTTTTCGTTATGGCGTTACAATAAATTTGTCACGTATTATGACGTCACTATGAAAATCAACGCTAAGAGTTGTTAGCTCGGACAAAAAGACAGCCATTATCAAGATCGGCAAGTGATCTATTGCCACGTTTATCGTAAATATTTGTATAAATTTATATTAACTGTTAATTATATCAAAGTTTATATCAATCAAGGTTCAAGAAAAGTGTCTCTGTATCACAAATATTAGTGTTTTAAATTCAAGTTCAGTTGAGTACATGTCAGTTATCTTGCAAACTCAGGGTTATCGCCAAGATAACTAGTGGTACATTTAACATATCAATAAGGCCGATAGGTATCGAAATGCATGAAGTTCCTATCATAAGGACAATTTGTGTGGTATTTTTCTCTCCAAATTTTTTTTTTCTAAAGTGGAGAAATGAGGGAAAACCATATCCATCTTTCTACAAAGCATAAAAATTGAAAACGCGCAATGTGCCATTTAGTTGATGTCATTGATGAAAATCTATGCATACTATTAAAACATTTAAAATATTTTTTTTCCTTTCCCACTAAGCCGGCTTGGCCTAGTGGTATCGCGCCGGACTCCTAATCGGGGTTGAGTCCCGCTCTGGTCATGCCGGTGTCTTGTCTTTCGGATGAGACAGTAAAAACCGAGGCCACGTGTCGTGGTATGCATGGCACGTTAAAGATCCCTCACTGCTTCGGGTGGGTCCGTTGCAAAGGTTAAATTTTGTATGCCCGGCATCAGGCAGATGCTGTCACCTCATACGTGAAATATTCATGGTGTGACGTAAAACAAAAACCAATCAACAATCAATCAATCCTTTTCCACTTCTGTTAGACATTTCATATAAAAATAAAATGTCTCGGTACAGCAGGTCTACCTCAATAAATGTAGGAATTCTAGTTTCAAGAAGTTATTATAGCAAAATCCTACAATCCGCCATGTTAAAATGGAGAAATATCTTAGTTTCAGTAGGTTTCCAACAGTTTCTGTCACAGAGTCTTGCGTAAGTGTCTCTGTATCAGAATCTCCTGCTGATGTGCCAACAACTGCCGGTTCTGTAAGTGTCGGTCACGGAAACCTTCTTTAAAGTTTGGTTTTGGCAAACTTATTTTGTTTTTAATATGAATTATTGGCATATATTAACACAAATGAAAATTAAGCAACATTAGTCATTCATTGGCACTGGAAAAATTTCTCTTGAAAGAGAATAAACACATAGGGGTTTGTTAATATGTAAAAAACGAAAAAGTACCGGAGAGTAAACTATATCTCATAGTCCATGAAATAAATGGACAGTATCGTGTATATTGTCATATTAAGACAAATGCTAACCCCAATAAAATCGAGGTGAAACCAAGGGCCCGGGAGGAGTAAAGCGTCCCCTGGTTGCATGCAATAGCCGTCGTAAAAGTCCTGCAAAAATTTTCATGTCGAGGAAGTAAATACATAAATATACACGTATGACCACATGAACAAGACATAAACAAGAAGTCAAATTTTCCTGTTTAAGGCATGAAATGTTGTTTAACTGAAATTCCGGCGTCGGAAATGCAGCAAATGTCATTATATAGACGTATTATGTTGTAAATTTTATCATATGTGTAATCTTGCACTGTACATTTTAATCCCATTACATAGTAATATGTTTGTGTTGAAGCGCTTTATTTGAAAAGCTTTCTGTTTGAAGTTGGCATCAGTAATGACAAATAGATTACATCGGTTTTAATAAGATAAAAATGTAAAATACGTAAATTAATGGTGGTTTGTCGCAGTGCCACTCGCAATTATGTACCACAGTGGATATTCATGGCCTATTCACGACGAGCAACATGCAATTAAATGCAATAAATTTCATTATTGATAGAGTTAAAATGCCAAAATGTCATCAGTATTATCTGATTAAATTCCAATATTCCAGTTTATTTGTTTCAGTGTCGGCGACAAATACAAGTGCATTTAATCAAGACAGTTTATAAAACCAGTTTAATTTTCATTCTGGATATCAGCAAAGTTTACACGAAGAAATGACTCGTGAAATACATGTAGTAGGTGCCTCCAGTATGAAGATTTCGTTTCCACGGAGAATGTTCAGCATTTCGTGTGTTGCCATTTGACATAGATGAGAGTTAATTAAAACATTGAGGAAAATTATCTTTATTTATTTAAACAAAATTATGTACGAGATACTTTCGCGCAAATCTCTCGTACCTGATCCATTCGTCGCAAGAGAATAATTTTTTTCTCTCATATGTTTTTGTGTATCATATGAAACTTATTGCAAGTCCAAGTTCGGGTCTGTCTCTCAGAGAAAAAATAATGATTTTCAGTTAATATGACGTAATTCTTTGTCTAAATGCGCCTTTTAAAAACAACTAGGCAAGGTTATTGGTCGAAAATAATCTGAACAATACAGATTTGAAGTCGGAAAAAAATTTTGGAATGATGTACTTACTCTTTCGATAAAATTAGATTTTAATTGTACAAAGTATAACCAATATGCTCTATGTTCTGTTTTTCTTTAAATCACTTTGGCATTTATATATCTTTTTATACTAGTAAGAGTGGGTTCAAAATTAATGTCACCCATCCCTATAACTATCCGAGCGCAGTCGTGTGACAGAATCTACGTAAGCACAAAAAAGTTAGACCGAATTCAATAGGACATTCACTTGTAGTCAGCTGTAACTGTAAAATGGAAAACACGTCCTATATTAGTATACAACAGAATAATTAGGATTTGGGGGGGGGGGGTGTTGTCATCAAACTGAATCATAATAACATTATTATTAATTTAATATGAATGAGAATGATAAACATCAATGCAGTTTAGCATTATATAGGTTAAGAAGAATTTATTGTGACAAATATGAATTCTGAGAATGTTAACAATACATTGAAGTGTCAACTTGAATGAATGAAATTCACATTTGCAAGTGTGGATTCTCTGAATGTTGTCATTGTTTTAAGATATTTATCTTGAAACAGTAATTAATCGATTTATATATGAAAGGCAAAGTACTCGTATTTACATTATGACATGGCACAATCAACCTTGCCATGTAAATGAATATTAAAATCATTAAAAACTTTCGTAAAAACGTTAAATCTATCAATTGAAAAAAGTGCCCATATCAACAGAGGACTAACAACGGACAAGGTGATCCTTATTTTCTATTTGTTCTAACAAATGATAACACTATGTTTTACTTAATAAAGAAAGAATCACAGTTTTAAGGAAAACTTTTGTCAGTAAACAATAATTGTAAATTTATGATAAATTTCTGTTTTGTTTGTTTGGGGGGGTGTATTGTTTTGGGTTTTTATTTATTCATTTATTTATTTTTTTTTTCTTTTTATCAAGAATCGAAAATTTAACCTGTTGTATTTGTTAATATAACAATGGAAATGTAACTGCCGAATACTTTGGAAAATTTGACCAGTACGATGGTTTGATTTAATAGGTATAGGATGTGCGAGAACTTTGGTGTTTCTTTTCACTGTGGATTTCATGTGTAGGCAACCCATGCATAATATCAGAAATGAGGTCCTCATTGCTTGCTTGCTCCAACTTATTGGCAGTAACTTTAGAAAAATTATGTTTGAAAAGCTGGTAACTTTGACATTCATGTAAAGCCAGTGTGGCCTAGAGGATGAGGTGCTCGGCTCATGACCTAGAGGTCCCGGGTTCGATTCCCGCTCTTGGTGCACGGGTATTCTATCTTTCGACTGAGACATTAAAAACCGAGGTCCGGTGTCACGGTAGGCGTGGCACGTAAAAGATCCCTCACTTCTTCAGATGGGTTCGTTGCAAAGGTAGAAATTTTTTTGCAATGCATCAGGCAGGTGATGTCACCATATACTGAGATAACCGTGGAGTGACGTAAAACAATAATCAATCAATCAACATTCATTTAACCGGGCATGCTGGTTGTTGGTTGATAAGATTTCCACAGACAAGGAATATTTGTAACAGGCATTTTCAGAGACATTGCTTTTGCAGTTTGTAATGTATTTCTTGGACTTTAAATGTTATTAAGGACTTTTGCGATGGGTGTTTCATGCAAACAGGTGACGGTTACTCCTCCCAGGCACCTAGTCTTGTCACAATGTGACCTGGGGTTTGCATTTGTGTGAATATGGTACTATACACGATATTGTCCTTTTATTCCATAGACATCGAGGTATGGTCAACCCATTGGCACTTCTTCGTTGCACTTTTTTTCTTTGCTGCTTTGCTCTTTGTGAACTTTCTGATTTATGACCACTAATAGCCATAATTTGATGTGCTCAGTTTTGATCGATCGCCGAAGGTACGAATACATATATAGATTTTATATATACTTCAGAAGTTTGCATAGTATCAACACAGCATTATGTATATTCCGTAGCTAGATTTTTAATTTGTTGAAATGTTTGTTTTTGAAATATACACAGAATTTGATTTATCTTCCAACAGCTGAATTATCTGCAACTATTGAGCAGAGATATTGATATATTGATCATTTTACCACATCCATAATCTGAATCTAATTTCCTATCAAGCAGAGAAGTTAAGTAGTTATCATCTAACGACATCCACACCCTCAGTGTTACTTCTTACCAAGTAGAGATGTGAAGTAGTGATCATCTAACGACATCCACATCCTCAGTTTTACTTCTTACCAAGCAGAGATGTTAAGTAGTTATCATCTAATGACATTCACGCCTTCAGTGTTACAGTGTTTTCGGTCATTTTAGCTTCAACTCTGCTCTTCATATTTCTATATATATACGAGCATCACTGAAGATACATAAGTTGTCGAAATGTGCATATGGTGCACAAAATTGAAAGGTATATATGTTCTATATTTATTGTTACCAAGCAGTGCCTGATGCATTGCATACATTTAGATCTTTGCAAGGGACCCACCCAAAGCAGTGAGAGATCTTTTACGTGTAAGCCTATCGTGACACGGGACCTCGGTGTTTACTGTCTCATTTGAAAGACCGAACACCGGTGTGCCCAGGACGTGAGTCAAACCTGGGACCTCTCGATCACGAACCGAGCACCTTATCCAATAGGCCACACAGGCTTACTTACCAAACAGAAATGTAAAGAAGTTATCAATTAACATTCATCCACATCCTCAGTTTTTCTTTTTCATCATTCAGAAATGTTAAGTAGTTATCATCTAATGATATTCACACCCTCAGTTCTCGTTCTCATAAAGCAGAAAAATCAATTAATTATCACCTAACTATATCTACACCCTCAGTTTTACATTTAAGCGTGCACAGACACCAAGTGGTTATCATCTAACAACATCTACACCCTCCGTTTTACTTATCAGTCAGAGGCTGTCAAGTAGTTACCCTCTAACGACATATATACCCTCAGTTTTATTTCTTATCAAGCAGACATATCACGTAGCTATTAGAAATGAGAATTCTAACGTGTTTTTGTGTGGACCGCAATTAAGATGGCAATATCCATATGAAAACTAATAAGAGACAAATCTGCGTAGTATATAATATAACAAGAATATTGTTACGAAAAGTAATTACGATACCTCCGTTTGATGTAAGTGATGCATAAAGGATGATTTAGGGAATCATTCAATTAGAGCTATGATGAGCCTAATGTATCCCAGAAACTCGACGAGTCTCATGCTAATTGGCATCGGGAAACGGAAAATGAATGCCATAGGACATATCAATGTTTCTGCTATTCTCATATATACCGGTTATGATAAGGTAAAGACATATGATCAAATCCTTGGCCAGTTGTTTATGCCAGCTAGATGCCGAATAGCTCCTTTGTGTATGATATTTAATAAAACACGACGGGGAGAATGGAAGACAAGTTATAACACAGCCTTCTTCATTTAAGTATGGGTGCTTTGATGTTATATTTTGTTGATCAATAAGATTGGCTTTCTTCTTAAATGTATGCAAAGGATGGTAAATACATATATACATCGATGAAACACTCTTTTGGCATTTAATTACGAAACCACTTGACACTGACGATAATGAAGGCTAATATTTTGCAAAGATGGCTGCAATAGCAATAGCTAGTTGGTATAGGAATTGTATACAAATGACCATTGAATAATAAAAATTTTAAATTTTTTTTTATTTATTTTTTATTTTTTATCTATTTCTTTATTTTTTCTTTATGTGGAGAAAAATTTAGTTTTACGGTTAATGACTATGAGAAAACATGTTTCAATATTTATTTAGCGGACAGAGAAACTACTCCGGAAAACCTTTCACTTAGGGGTTACCATGCGAGTGTTTTACAAAAACTGACAGGGTATCGGCGAATACCCTGTCAGAAATTGAGTTTCACTGCGAGGAGTTAGCCGAGCTGTGAAACAGAAATTTCTGACAGGGTATTCGCCGATACCCTGTCAGTTTTTGTAAAACACAAGGATGGTAACCTCATTCTAATGCATTTGACAAAATAATTACAACTAGAAGCACAGAGTTATGGTTTTCCAATTCGCTAATCACAGTCATATCAAAAACTGGTAATCGTGACGTCACAAATCAGAAACTGCAGGGTATCGTGACGTCATATCAAAACCTGCAGGGTATCGTGAATACCCTTGCAGTTTTTATTTAAATCGGACAGCCAATGAGATCGCGTGTTACAAACAAAGTGCATTAGAATTCACTTTGAGATTTTCATAATATAATGTCGCAAGAGTACGATGTAACTTTTATGCACTTGAGATCATCAAAAAGACTATAGGTCTTGTATTTGGCCTCTCTACAGCCTTATGCAGACTTTTACTTGAACGTTGCACGCTGACTAACAGGGCGGTGGGGACTATATGACGGGCCTTGTCCAAACCTTTTTCAGAGGAGACATGGTCCTGAACCTCGTCCCCTCTGACTGTTGGTCGGGACTCCTCTAGGGTCTTAGCTCGCTTTCAGACTGGCAGAGCACGGTTTATTATGTTGATGTCGCATATATTTTTATATCATTATGTGTTTTACAATACCTTACGTGTTTATATTTTTATGACCTCTCAATATGCGATACCTGTTGACCCTTGTTCTTTACATGGAGGATTATTTATAAATTTTTAAATGTACGTCTTTTGATTGTTCTGCTGTTACGGTGAGTGGGAAGGTGGGCCCGTAAACCGGTAAACCACACCATTTGTTTGGCTTTTGTCAAATTAAATGACCGTCCTAAGTCGGTATCGTAATTGCACTACAATCAAATATTTTTGTAATGTGTTAAATGTTCTATTATATTATTTATATTCATGTATTGTATAGCTCCATGGTGACTTCTGCCACATAACTGAGCCGGTAACTCCTCTTTTTTCTTTCTACAAATGTCAGCTTTGCAATCAGGCGCACTGTCTAAAGCGATTTCTTGTTAAGAGTAGATTTTATTAATATATACTGCTTTGATTGATTGGTTATACTACAGTGCAACAAGTCTTCCTACAAGAGAGAAAGCGAGTCTTGTATTATGTCTCTTCTGCTTAACACTTACAATTAAATAATGTCGCTGCATGACACTTCTTTTCCCACAACAGGATGAGTCAACAACAATGCCAAATTTCTCAAATCCAAACTGGCAGTTATCTGCATCGGATCTAATCAATGTATTATGACCATGCTAATGTCATCAAAATAGAAATATCAATAATGTCCAATTATTTCATATAATTTGCAAATTATCAATAAGGCTGTAATATAACATACGGACATGAGGGCAGGCTTTAGCTTCATTATGACTATGTATTACCGTCTATAATCCGATTACTCGTTAAATTCGGCGCGTGGGGTAATTACCTCCCAGTAATCAATATTTTGTCGGGTTAGATAAAATTAACAAAACATCATAAAATGCAGTATTATATAAATTTGTCCTATTGCAAATCAATAACACAACAACAGAATAGAGCTGTTTCATTCATTAGTTATATCACAGGACAATCCCCTTTTGAACACTGCTCCTAAAACGAAAATGTGCTATTCATGCTTAATATCTTATGTCCGAAGTCGGTATGGCAAGTGGATTACAATCAGTTGATATATATTACATATGTTCATACAGAGGAATCAATTTATTTTATGGCGTGTTTCTGAATTATCTTATTGAGTAGGGTTTCCATAGTTTTTCCTCGCCTAGCAATTTCATATCATCTCTAAGGATGGAGTATCATTAAGTTAAAAAAAATTAAATTCTGCTGCATGTTGAATGTATGCTTCAATTAAAAATTTATTATATGATATGATTTAACGTTATACAATTAACGTGAACGAGATGTTTTTCAAGGCATTAAATCTAAACAATTATAGGGAGTTAATATTTATAGAAACAATAACTGTTTAGGGAAAAAAAAGAAAGACGTTAGAGAGAGTGAGAGAGGGGAAAAACGAGCGATTTGTCCTAATTTAAATTGTAACATTATAACTTATACATTGCTATTTTTGTTAAGATGAGGAATTGGGACAGTAGGTAAAATTTAATTCATATTGTGGAGAAAAGTTAGTAACGATGAAAAAGCCACTGTATAATTGTCACGGGATACGGTATTTCATAGAAGAGGGATTGCATTTTTAGAGAAGACAAAAACGCTTAATAGAAAGTGTCAGAGTTACACATCACCCTAACAGTGTTATGGTGATGTGTAACTCTGTTACACATCACCATAACACTGTTAGGGTGTTATATGTGCTAGACTAGCATCGTCACTGAGGAAGTTCTACGGTCGTTACGAGACTCTTATTACTCCATATGATATCTCGTTATCCAGACTTTTAAATGATATTCTGGACTGAGACCGATTCCGATCACTTTACACAGATTTGACACCTTCTTTACTAGAAGGTTACCTACTTCGACTTCTCCATATATAGATACATATGGAATTCACACGATTTGACTCTTTCTACGGGGTATATGTGACGGGTGTTGCTAGCAAGCAGGAGATGCTCACTCTCCCCGGGCACCTGATCTCACTCCATCACAGGGGTTCACATATGCTCTTCAAGTAGACATATTTTGTTATTTTCCATTTGTTTTTCATTTTCACTGATTTTGTATGTCCTATGGTTTCATGATTTTTGGACTTGTGGTTTGGATTTATCCATCAGCTTTACATCATACCAAAATAAACCTCAGCAAATCGGCTTCTATATTATCATAACATGTTCTATTTTGTGGAAGTTAGAAGTGTTACATTGATTTGAAACGAAAGTAGTCGGTGTAACTTTGACACTGAGATATTAAGTTTCATGTTAAAAATCTATCTACTCCTAGAAATTAGAGTTGAGATATGGTAGTTTGTATACACTACTAATCAGTATTCTGCAGTATCTCATTAATCAGGATCCTTTACATTCTCCAGCCTTTAATACTCATATTTCTGGCCTTAATTAGTTTAATACATGTATGTTCAATGCTGATTGTGATTGTGATTGATTGTTTTACGTCACTACACGATTATTTTACGTGTATGGTAACGGCATCTGCTTGATGTATTGCATACAAATTTAGACCTTTGCACCCAAAGGAACCGCCCGAAGCAGTGAGGGATCTTTTACGTGCCACGCCTACCGTGACACGGGACCTCGGTTTTTACTGTCTCATCCGAAAGATATAACACTGATGTGCCCAGAGCGGGAGTCGAAACCGGGACCTCTCGATCACGAGCCGAGCACCTTATCCACTAGGCCACACCGGCTTATGTTAAATGCTCATTTTGTAATCCCACTGAATAAAACCTTTAGTCAATTGAGAATTTACATTTGAAATTTATTGTCCCATTGTTACCAACTAGATTGGAGTGAGTAGGAAGGTGAAGCGATACACCGGTTAACAATGCGAAATAGATTTTATCACTAACATAGACCACCTTAAGTGATTGCTGCAACTACATCGCAGTTAATATTTTTGTGGTGTTAGATATCTTTTAATTTTTTTTCTACGATGTGGCTACAATCGCAATGCGTATAACTGCATTTAGAAATAAAACCGACAGCCTTTCAAAATAAAGCGACACCTTGAAATGTTACTTCCGTCCTCGTCACCCAGAGCACCTGAAAATTTGTAGTTATGTCGTAATCGTTAATTTTGTTGTCTATTCCCATAAACATGCGGTTCAGTCAAATACGGTTTGATGTTAGAATTGTGGAAAATAATATATAAATGGAAAATATCATATCAGTAAGAAGAAAAACAAAAACCTACTGTTACCAAGATTGCTGACAGGCCTTTCTCATATTTAATTATTAAATATTTGTTACAAAATTAATAGAATCATGTTTTCTCTCATTTCAATTTCTATGTCATAATCTGTATGGCTAAATTTTCCTATTGGACATTTTCAATTTTTTGAGTTTTGGGACCCCCGGATTTAGTAGTAAGGATATTACGTATGACATTAATCGGAAATTTTAGACCCAAGCATAAGACTTGAATCTTGGTCTGAATTCCTTCCACAGAGAGAATCCACGGTAATTAGAAGAAAATTAAAACGTATACTCACAATATGCTTTGTCATTCACTTGTTCATATGAAAACACTAATTCTTTCATGTCAGAAAGTTCCTTATAAGTCGGCTGAAGAATGTTTAAAATACCTTGTTATAGGCCTTTTGTCCAACTTTCTTATATAGAAGCATTATGATATGGATGTAAACAAGTGAATGACAAAGTGAATTGTGAGTAATATTCTACTCACAAGTTTTTCAACTTTTTACGTTCCCGTCGATTCTCTCTATAGGAAGAAGAATTCAGATCAAAGTCTCATGTATATTTTCTATATCCATATGTTAGCTTTGTCACTATATGGTGCGTCAATACTTGAGGCTCACGTTTGCATTATACCTTAGATAGGAAAGTAAACTTTGTACAAATAAAATAGTTTTTAAAAGGACATTCAACCATTTGACTCGATAATGATAATTGTAAGACCAATAACAGCAGCAATTGATTAGATCCATAATTATTCTAGATATAATATACAAATGGGAAGTTTGAACAATATCGGAATTTGTTTGAATATTATAGAGGTGAAAAACGAAGAAGTACCAAAGGGTAAACCATATCTCATAGTCCATGGAATAAAAGGACAATATCATGCATAGTGTCATATTCAGACAAATGCGAACCCCAGTAAAATCGAGGTGAGACCAAGTGCCCGGGAGGAGTAAGCGTCCCCAGGTTGCATGAAACACCCGCCGCAAAAGCCCTTCAATAACCTTTCAAGTTTTCAAGTCGAGTAGGTAAAAACATAAATATACACGCACGAACACAGGAAGAAGACAAGGACACGAAGTCAAATTTTCCCATTCAAGGCTAGAAATGCTGCCTCACTGAAATTCCATTTCCAATTCGGAAACGCACGTGAACAAATGTCTAGAGATGTGTGTGTGTTATGTCAAATCAAGTATAGTAAAAAGTTAAGATAGTTATTTTGTATGATAAGGTCAAAAAAAATATCGGTTAACATTCTTGAAAGAGTAATCTGAACTTACACTAGATCCCTATATCGACCATAGAACTTCCTCAGTGACAATTACAAACGTTCCTCAGTGACGTTTCTCAATATATCCGTGTGAGAGTAGTTTCGTGGCAAGAAGCCTCGCTCTAAGGACGAAATTGTCGTATTTAGAGCATGTACTCGCATAGCGTGTAAGTTGTGAAATGAAGACGCAGTATACGGGAGAGGAAGGTATGTTGCTAGTCAGAAAAGGAAAGTTGGTAATAATAAATTTGAAATCGTCACGTTTGTCATGGAGAGAGGTTACTAATGAACCATCGTTACTAATTGAAAAGGAGTACATCGAGGTATGAAGCAGAAGATGCGCCCTCTGTTGTATCTTTTATCTCGAGTTCCTTTGGATATATGATGTTGACGTGATCCTTAAATACAGGGTTGTTAATCGACAAAACGATCATCGATGTATCTGTATGTAAAGTTGAACTGAGATGCTAATTGGTTATTGCCTTTAGAGAGCAGAGACTGTATGAATTCTGCCTCGTAAGAGTACAAAAATATGTCGGTCAGAAGAGGGGCGCAACTAGGATTGCCAACAATCTGTTGGATCACTTTGCAACCAAATATCACAAAAATATTATCTATAAGAAATTCTAACATTTGAATGATCTCTTTTTCTGTATACTTGCTGCTGGAATCAGACTGTCCCTTTACAAAATATGTCGTTGTGGCCTAAGACGAGATACGTATGCCTGCGGATTTTTTGTTAAAGACGGCGTTTTGAATAATTGATGTTATTCTGTTCTTCAGTTTTTGACGAGGAATGGTTGTGCATCTTTGGAATCCAAAAATGGTATGGTAGCTCGAGATCAGTTTTATTTGAAGTAATACCGATTGAACTAAGAACTGACTTATGATTATCCAATAACTCAGAAAGAGACAGATATGTAACTGTGTAAGTTGGATTACCAGCCGTTGAATGAAGACCAAACTCTTCTATAAGACATTTAATATAATATGCCTTACGAATATGTTATTGTTAGCTGCTTTGTCAGCAGGAACAATAACGAAATTTTCTAACGACACTGGAGTCACGAAATAGGAATACATGGCAAACAAGTTGTATAATCACATCATACCAAGTTTAATCCATGTAAAATCAGTTTGATGTGAACAATAAGTGGGCATATGTGGGAATATTATTTTTATGTCCTGAACGATGGAATAGCATTTGATGCTGCAAATTAATATATTGCTTGTTTTAGTTTACTTTAGCAAAATATGAAAATAGGCAGACTTTAGTGAACATCGAATAAAAACCTCTTAACAGAGGTTTTGGTATCCCTTTTCTAAGACACGGTGCATACTTTTCAACGAACACTCTCCTTTCAATAGCAACTATACAGAATGGAGATCATCCCGATGTTGGAATATTGTATAGATCAAATTTGCATGCTTTGTAGTTCGAAAGAATTTCTACAAAGTGCTGGCATTCCAATGGATACTTATTTAGACCCACTTGCTATTAATTTCCTATCCTCAAACAGAGCAAACGCCATAGTTTCTGCTCTCCAAAGTAAAGAAGCAGTAAACATCTCGATTCGGTCGTTCTACAGATACATCTACGACGTTTAGTAAATCAATATTTCTAACTTTAAGGATCGCCTTTACCTCATCTGTCTTCGGGAAATCGAGATAAATTATTCATGTAACCCGACATACTTTTGTCAGTTTGTGATGAAGGTTCTTTATATACCTCTCCGTATGACAAAAGCAAGTATTTCAATTACACTGCAGCGAATAGCACTTTCCTGAGTAACAGCATACCATACTCTCATGTGTAAGGCGTTTTCATTTCAAAACTTTTACACTTTACCGGAATTTGCTTCGAAATACTAATGATTCGTCTTGACGACTAACCAATTTATCACGAAATTATGCACACAAGTAAATTTTACATTGAGGAAATTCGTTGGTCGATATAGGGATCTCTTGCAGTTTGAGGTCTCTTTTTTCATAATGATAACTGTCATTTTGTGACACGAGTATGAAAATCTTTACCTTTCTGAAAATAACGGATTCGATAAGTTATGTTTACCGCATTTGATAAGTTTCTTACGTTTGGGACAAATGTCTTGTGCAAGCAGGAGACGCTTTTTCTTCCCAGACTCATGGTATCGTCCTAAAGTTTGATCTGAACGATATACAATATTGTCCTTTTTTATAACTCAGAGATTGACTTAATTCTTTGGATTTTCTTCGTTCACACACACATACAGAGAGAGAGAGAGAGAGATGCATATAGGAAAAGATACAAGCATCTAACTCAACCGTATGACAGAAGCCACTATAGAAATGCATTACAAATTATGTAATAAATTGTGAAAAGCCCATGCGTGTCCGGCCACGTAAACTTGTCCTCTTCCCGGGCACCTGATCTCACTCTATCATAGGGTTTCACATATGCTCTTCAAATAGATATATTTTGTTATTTTCCACTTGGTTTTCATTTTCCCTGAATTGTATGTCCTCTGGTTTCATGATTTTCGGACTTATGGTGTGGATTTACACATCATCTTTACATTAATTCTAAACATACACACTGTCACGAAAAAATTTAATAATATAGCTACAGTTATATCTACATTCATTTTATAGATCCAAAAACTCCATTCCTCTTGTAATTCTAAATAAATATGTCATTTGTTCTGTCATTACTACTGTTTTTTACCCACTGATATATTTAATTGATGTGATTTTAAAATTATATTCCCATGTCCTCCATTTAGCCTGCAAACTTCTAATCTTTAAATTTCTTATTTCCAGCGTGGGTCCATAATAATAACGTTACATATTCATTGACCTATATTCAAGGAATTAAAGACATTATTCGAAAACAACGTGTTACTTTTATATTGTTGATTAAATTATAATCCAAAATATTTTGCATTACGTTACACGCTGTACATGTAGGTTTCTTCGGGATATATTAACAATCTATAACTGAATGTACGATATTGTAAAAACGGTACCACATGACATTTAGTGCATTATAAAACGAACTTGCTCTTACACAAGGACCAATCGTAAACGGCTTATCTAGTTTTCTTTACAAAAAGTAAACATGAAGTCTAATGCACTACTCTAGAACATAAATGTTATGACTGCACCCAACTGCAGAACGACTGTTCTCATTATCGGGAAACAATGCCCATTGGGACTGATCAGTGTTATAAATACACCATAACATATATTTCCTGGCAAAAATGTCATCATTACACTCTGTGCGACAATAAGACCTTACGTAAATCTCCAGTGGATTCGGCTTATGTATGCTTTTCTTCTAAGAAATTTGAGAGAAGATATTTCTAACATATCGACTTTTACACTTTAAGGGCAATGTGATGCTTTCTCTACTTTTTTCCGATAACAAATTTGATTAAAGTGTACTTGAGCTAGAAATGAAGTCCAGATTGAGCAGAAATAACTAGATTATGTGTAAATGAAATTGTGATAAAAGAACTGTTCAGCATTGATTTGTCTCGAATTCCTTGATTGAATAAGGAGTATCTACATCACAAAGCTGGTAACCGTAATGTCCAGTCTCGTCGTTTTCATGGTCAGCGCTTCAAGATGTCAGCTCTTTTTATGAAGCCGAATGGAGTCAGTATTCGTAACAATATCGGACAGCGTGTCTAATGATTGGGTTTGTAGTGAAAGGATATGAGCAAACCTTTTAGAAAAGAATGTGATTGGATTAACGTTTTTATCTATGTTCGTCACATCTCGGATGTAGATTGAATATTTCTCTTGATCACTTAAATCTGAATCAAGATGTGCTGAGCATAACGAGAGCTATTCTTATAAATGTATGTTTTGCATGATTGTAAAGATGCACTGTTATTACCAAGGACATTGCGTAGTTAAATCGTGAACACAAAAGTAACAAACAAATTAAGACATGCCTTGTTCGTGATTTGCATATGATAGAGACCATTATTAAAAGGAATTGCGCAATATATCCTTGATACTTAATGATGAAGTTACAGACTTGTTCCTAAATTGGGGTTTAATGGCTTACTGCTTTTGATGTGCAATATGAATATCTTAATTACGACGACAATATATGACTATAATTTTAACCATATATAAGTAATTTCGATTCCTGCACCACTTAAACCGCCACATTAACATCTAGATCCTGAAAAATGATAAAATCAGTGATTTGAAAAGTAAAATATCCCAATATCCCAGAATACATTGGTTTCCAGATGATAACTCAAGTACATTTGAACATATACCAAATTTAGATATATGCTTACTTATTGAGTAAGGGGTCAAAAGGTCACAGCTGGATCTCTGTCTGTCCGTCTGTAAATCCCTCTGTCCGTTCCGTCCCGTTTTCAATAAAATAGGTATACCATTGTAAAAATAGGTGATAGGACTTTCATATTTCACAAGTGCATTTCTTGTTGGAGGACCTTTCTTTTTATATAACAATGTTTGACCATCTGATCTTGACCTTGGAATTTGATATATTTCACATGTGCAGATCCTGCGGGATTTCCTTTCTGCTAGTACAAAAAATTTGACCTTGTGGCTTTTACTATAAATTAAAACCTGTACTTCCTATGATTAGAATATGTTTGTGATGCTGTTCAATAATGATGATCAGGCATGTTTATGGTTTTCCTTGTTGCATTCCTTGAGACACTATATCGGTTTACGACTTTTTATCGTCACACACTCACTATATGATTTTTGTCCTAGTTCGGCATTGCTCTTGTTATTTGTTTGTAATAAATTTCTGTAGTGATATTTAATCAGAGGCCTTTTTATGTAGTGGTTAGAAACACCTTCATAAAACTCTTACGTTCTGTGAGTACTTTGACCTTGCTTTATTCCCCAACAATGTTCAAAACACGTGTGAAAGATATTAATTTCTGCAATAAATTTCAGGACGGCGATTAAAATTATTCAGCCATCGTGTTTTCTTTATGTAGCAATGTATCTGTTTACTGATTTTATGATACAATTTACGTTTAGCGGAGGCGTTCATAATGTTAGAAATATACATATTATAGCACTTTGCCGTGTATATCTTATTTTTAATTCGTTCTAAAGACGTATATAACGATTCTAATTCTATCGTCACGTAGTTTTTATGCACCCGGATCGATAGATCGGGAACATCTTGTTTTTCTCCTGTCTGTTTTTTTTTTCCTTTCTTTCTTTTTTTGTCTGCATGTTGTCAACTTTAACCTTCACCATGGCTTTTGAAACGTGAGAGATAGAGACATTTCACACGAATAATCCTTAAATTGATTGAGCCCTTTCAAATTACATCAAGTTCACTGACCTCCTGACCTTTGATCTACTTTTAAAACTTTAACATTAGCCATAAATTTTGAATCGTAAGAGGTAGCCCTTTCATATTTCACATGCATATTCCAAAGGGACTGGGTGTAAGAAAAAAGAGGAGTTACCTTCTCAGTTATGTGGCAGAAGTCACCATGGAGCTATACAATACATGAATATAAATAATATACCAGCACATATAACACATTACAAAAATATTTGATTGTAGTGCAATTACGATACCGACTTAGGACGGTCATTTAATTTGACAAAAGCCAAACAAATGGTGTGGTTAACCGGTTTACGGACCCACCTTCCCGTAACAGCAGAACAATCAAAGGACGTACATTTAAAAATTTATAAATAATCCTCCATGTAAAGAACAAGGGTAAACAGGTATCGCATATTGAGAGGTCATAACAATCTAAACACGTAAGGTATTGTAAAACACATAATGATATAAAAATATATGCGACATCAACATGGTAAACGGTGCTTTGCCAGTCTGAAAGCGAGCTAAGACCCTAGATCTGTAGGAGTCCCGACTATCAGTCAGAGGGGACGAGGTTCAGGACCATGTCTCCTCTGAAAAAGGTTTGGACAAGGCCCGTCATATAGTCCCCGCCGCCCCGTTAGTCAGCGTGCAACGTTCAAATAAAAGTCTGCATAAGGCTGTAGAGGGGCCAAATACAAGACCTATAGTCTAAGTAAGATATAGGACATTGCAATTTTTTTTTTTTTTTTTTTGACTTTGTTGCCGCCGGTTTATTAATGTTTGACACAATATTTTGTCGAAAATAATCCAACAGACAAAAAATTTCACCATCAGATTTAATCTTCTATCAACATATCATGGAACTCTAGATTCCTAATGCAAAAAGCAGTTTGTGTTATGATAAATTTGACTGTCTTATTCAAAGTAATTTTAGATTTCATGATCCCGAAACTCAGGAAAATTATAATTCAAACATTACGAAGACAAAATGTGTAACTGTTAAATGAATGTGTTGAAGAAAAAGTCCAAAAGACGTGTTTTCAGACTCTTTTACATTGCCACCTGGTTTCAGAACACCTTCTATAAGGCTTTACAGTATACTGATTCATAATCAGTTTATCATATATCATCTGCTTATATTTCATGTCTCTCAGCTCATCCGATATGCAAGAGCCTATTCATCTTTATGACTTCATACACAAGAGTTTGCTCATTATCTCAATAATACTGTCACAAAGATGTATAGAAGCAATGCGTCAGCTTTTCATATGTCGCTGTATTTACCTAGTTTGCCATTCATCATCTGCTTATCTGCTGATAGAAATAGATGTTATGTTGATTATACCGGTTGTAACTGTGAACGGCCGTTTCTGATAGCTAAAGGTTGAAGGCCGTGGCGACCACGTGACAGTTGATGCTTACTCCATGACGTCTAAAGCCACACCTATCTTTCTCCACAGGCCTGTTATGTAGGTGTACCTCTATACCGTTTTCTTTTTGACGGGTTCATGTACTCATGTGAGATCTCTTAACCGTCGTAAGTTAGTACCACAGTTACTGTGTAATCAAGTATTGTTATGATGTCTTTTTTATATTTATTATTATGAACGTTATGACCGTGTGAAATTAATCTTATATAAGTTCTCTATATCAATACATTGTGTTATATTTTAAATACTTTAATATTAAACTTAACTAAGACGCTACATAAATTTGTATCGTAGAATTGAAAAGTATTGAAATACATATACTTGTTTTATTTTCTTGGAACTATGTGCATGTCGTCGACTTATGTCTCCTCGGTGAAGCTTACGGCCGAATCTGTAGAAATCTAACACGTGAACAACTGTTTAAAAATGAGAACTATACTAAAACATTTCCTCTTCTTTTGATTTTTAACTTGTTTACTTTAACTGTATTACCATCTAATGATTTTGCAATGCCTTTGTATGTTCTTTTCATTATTTGCTATGCAAGTCCGTAGAAACTTTTGTCACAGAAATGACTCAAATGTCTTTTTTCAATTTTGATTTTTGTTATAGGAAATATAACTCCGAAGGTGTGCCATTCGATGTCCAGTATTCAAGTTTCAGTTAAAACATTACAAAGTCGTTAGTGATGGTTTCAGCGAAAGCAATTCCGAATCCTAAATTGGATGATGTGTGTAGAAGGAGTGAGCGAATCCTGCGAGTGTGCTATACCCGTTGCAAATGTTCCATAGAATCCCGTCGTGTTCGCCGGTAGACATATAAGTAATTTGTCAAATCGGCAAAAGGATGTAACTCTCTGCCGCCGTTAACCAGAATATCATAAAGTATTTTAGATAAGGGAACTTCATACTGTTTATTAAAATCTTTGTATCGACAATACTTTGCAGTGACGATTTTATGCGATCTATTTCGTAGTCTTGTGTGAGTAGTAGGACATTTGGGGGGGGGAGTGTATGAACGATGTAATTAGGAAAGTTTTAATTATAGGACAGAACGTAATCAGTGTCTTTGCATGTCAGTTTGAACTGATATGAAGATTCATTCTTCTGAAGAGATAAATGACCGAGTCTTGGTACTTGTGACAGAGATATAATTGAAAGTTGACTCCAGATGGTCAATTGATTCAATTAAATTCCACATCTGATTCACCCCGTGTCTGGGGTATGCTGAAGTACAGTACATCTGAACCGAATCGGCAACAAATGGATGTTTATATGGAGTTAAGTGCATTTTTGAAATCTAGTAAATACATGGCAATTCCATCTTTGAATTACAATTATTTTCTCTGTGTCCTTTAAATGGAGAAATATGTATGATAAAAACATGCAGCTATTCGGAATATAATAAATCATATAAGCACAAAAATATGTCTATTTATCTATAACTTGTGTCAGTGTTGTAATAAATTAAAATCCAAGTGCCCTTATGAATAATTGCAGTAACCTTAAAAGTGCAATGCTTTTAATTTCCGATGTCATGAACTAAGCGGAATTTATTTTCTGAGTCTGTTTAAGCTGAATAGATTTTACTGATTGCAACTTATTACAATCTGACATACCGCCCACGGTGTCTAATATAAGCCTTAATTGAATTGTAAATGTTAAAGGTATTTATAAAAGAAAACATAAAGCGTTCAACTAAATATTTGACGATTGTCTCTTCAATTGACCATCCAAATCGGTAAGCACAACTGCATTACAATTTTATATATTTTTATATCTTTTATCTGTTTTTCTATTTTTCTGTGAGCTCTTTACATCTGAGTCGACTTTTATCATACAACTGAATCTTCCCGGTTTTTTCTTTAAAAGCAAATAGAAGCGATCATACAGGTGAAACGTGGTGGACCCCTTTCAGTATGTATACCTGAAATCATGGTAAATCGGAAGTTCTAACCCTTGTTATCATATTGGTATAATTGAGGGGGGGACCAACGAGCCGAAAGCCCTGTGCCTGGAATCATGTATCTTGTGATTCTTTTATGCATAAACATATGATCGTTATTCATTAAATTTGATGTGGGTCTGTGGTGATCGAGCTGACTACACTGTGTGCTAAACGTCAGCGAAGCATCTTGTAGCTGCCCAACCTGATTTGATCGTTGAACGGTACAAATTTGAAGGTCTCCTGGTGTTTCAACCAATAAATTAAGTAACATACAACACGTTGACATTGTTGTGACAAAATAAAAATAGATAAAACAAAACAAAAAACAAATAATTTGCCTTGTTAAATATTCTCAATAATATCTCAGATATAATATGAATTTCATTTTTGTTATGGGAAAACGGCCCATAAACCGGTTATCGACTTTGTAAGTGATAACAGCAACTGTTTTTAACTTTTTGTTGTATCTTTCTGTGCTAATTCGTGTTTGCTCTGTATGTCCATCGTAACTTGTGTCATACAACCAAGCTAGATGTCTTTTTTCCCTTTACTTCTTAACTTAATGCCTACCTCATCCTTTTGCCGTATGTAGATTAACTGCGCTCTATATCTGTCAACGATCAAAGAGGCTATCTTTTCATTATAAGCATAAAAGGCAAGTCTTTACATTATATAAAACCTACACAAACAAATAAGATGGTTTCACGTCGCAGTTTCACATCAGTTGACCATACTATGTCGGTAACAATTATAATACAATCAAGTATTTTTCATGTCACTCCATGTGCTTATTTTTGTTTGCTCTGTATGTCCGTGGCAGTCATATTGCTATACTGCTCAGGGTTTTGTGTTTCTTTAATACGTTGGATAATTGATGCTGGTATCTTACCCGAAAAATGCATGCATTCATTTAAAAAAAAACGTAATCTGTATTGTTATAGACATGATTCCCTCACCTCCTGCAGATTAAATTAGTCTTGATTTGAAAACCTTTATGTGTTTACTCACCAGATTATATTTTTATCTGCACGTTTTCAAAAGTTTGATTTAGTGTAAAATTCAGACATCATCTGAAGCAAGGTTTTGTGACGTCATTTTGGCGCTCTTTGAACCGTTTTTCCTCTGGTACCTCCCGGATATCTCCAGAGACAAACTTACCAATATACTTATTTATTTTTGGTAATGAGGACTAGTGCACCTGGTCTTTTATCTGAATTTATATTAGAAGTGCATTGTACTGTGTCTTGTAGGGATCACACTGGCCAAAAATTTTGTGTCGCAAGTTTGCGAAACGACTTTTCAGTAATAATCAATTTTACTCAACTGATATTTAATGACCTCCATGTTTGATAGATACAAACCTACTAATGTTTAAAAAAGCTTGTCTATGATTTGGTATGGTGACAGTATCGAAAAAAGGTTTTTAAAACTCATATATGACTTAAATACCAGTTTTTAAAATTGATCGGTATTGACTATTTTTACAGTTTTTATTCTGACCCCTGTACTTGTAACCAAGTCATACATGTATCATGGTATGATGCCTTTTTCTTCATATCAAGACACTGAACAATCAGAATCTGTTCATAAATTTATTGAAAGTCAACAAGTACATGTAAGCACTAGTCTACAATACAATAAGGTACATTATTTTTCACTTTAACTCAAATCAATATGCAAAAGTACAATAAGAGTTAAGACCAAAACACATTCACTATATAATTCTTCTTAATTTCACTATTAAGCCGGCGTGGCCTAGTGGTATCGCGTCGGACTCTTGATCGGGAGGCCGGAGTTCGAGTCCCGCTCTGGTCATGCCGGTGTCATGTCTTTCGGATGAGACAGTAAAAACCGAGGCCCCGTGTCGTGATATGCATGGCACGTTAAAGATCCCTCACTGCTTCGGGAGGGTCCGTTGCATAGGTCAAAATTTGTATGCCCCACATCAGGCAGATGCCGTCACCATATACGTGAAATATTCGTGTTGTGACGTAAAACAAAAATCAATCAATCAATAATTTCACTATTGCCCACTTCTCAAATGCAGCATTAAAGTCAAAGTTGTCTATTCCAAGACCTTCAATACTGATTCTCATAAAATTGCATAGACTGTCTATTTTTAAACTGTTTCGAAGATTGCTTTTTATCAGGTTTTGTCTACCGAAACCCCTCTCACAATCTACTGTGGACACAGGTAGAATCAGAAGCCTCTCTCTTAATTTGCTTATCAGGGGGAACCTATCCCTAGTCTTTATTGATACTTGAATCATATCCCTGACTGAATCTATTACAGTTGACCTCTGAGTTACAAACTCCATAACAAAAGAATAAAAAGACACCACCTCCTCCTTTAGACATCCCTGACCTAGGATAGACTCAGATATATAAGTTTCTAATTCCCCAGAATGGGCAGAACCCAACCCAGTCCCTTGTCTTCTTTCACTGTTGAGTCATATACCTTTAGTTACGATTTCTTACCCCTCAATCTTATGTTATTTTCATACATTTGGCGCATTTTATTACGATACATATATTTTAGGCAAATGGAATACCAATCTGCTCCTTTTACTGTCTGCTCAGAATATAAAAACATTTTTTTACCTGCAAAATGAAATGAAACTTAGTAGATCGCTTTATTCTATTGAATAAATATATTGCAAACCTTTCAACTTTATAATTGACTCAGAAGTATGAGGATCAGGGTGCGGAGATTATTATCAGTGTATTCACGTTACAGATGATGGTTTTATATCTTATGTCACGCAGTATGTGACTGTTAAATTGAAATATACATTTAACCACTGCAATTATCATGTAGCATGCTTTATGAAGCATTAACATGGAGGTAATTAAACTGTGGGCTATACATTTTATCACTGTTTGTCACATAGAACTTAAATATAAAGCCAACGTGAAGTCCAAGGGTCATAAACATCAGTTTAATTAACTGTGTTTATTTGCTATAAACATATACATCACAAAATTCACTAGTTCCTAAATAAAGTCATTGTTTTGTTTATATATAATTAAATTACAGTCACATCTCGCTTATTTTACGAAACGTTGGTAATTCTGTATCAGTTTCAGTGTGTTAATTTAAATCTTTGGTAAGCATGGTTGTTATGGTTATTTTCATTGTTTGATTATGCCCCGACCTGTGGTATGAAGTGATTGCTGCTTTGTTCTTCCTTTCTTTATTCTTTTATAACAATTGGTTTTTAGGTAACTAACTCTTCTTGCATCCATTCCAAACCACATTTGGAAATAATAGATTCAAAAGCAAAAGTGAAGATGCATATTGATTTTGGGGTATATAGGTTTATTATCAAAGACGCTACAGGTCACAAAAAATTGCAGTCCTTTCCGAGTAACATGCCTCCTACGCAAACCATATTTTAAATTCAAGTATTTTAAAAAGTTGTAGTGCTTCTGTTCTGACCCGAAATATATTCTTCCTATACACGTGACAAAAGTTTGGAAATTATTTTTAAATCAAAGAGTACCTGTTTCATGCACATATCTGTCCTAAGATTGGTTCTTTGGATCTTATTTTTAATTTGTCGAAATGGGCATACGGTGCTCTAAATTTATTCTTGTAAGCATACTCTGATATGTATCTATTCAAAAGGGGAAAACGCCTATTGTTTGGGGGTATTCAGTCAGAAAGCAAACCCAATATTGCTAATAAATAATGCACATTAACTTATGATCAAAACACGTTATCTAGAAAAGCTTTGCTATGACATTAGTCTACACCGGAGCATAAATTTTGCAAACTTACTGTTTTCTTATAACTTTTTTCAGGACTTTGAAGGTACTTTATCTGTTGAAGGAGTTTCACTTTATGGAAACAGTTCTAGACTAAGTCATCTGACAACACGATGGACCGGAATAAGCAATGCCATTGTATTTCGTGTAAGTATATTTACACTTGAATGTTGTTACTATTCATGTTTCTTGTATGATTAAGTTTTAACCTATACACATTGTATGTACTTATGTGAAAAAGGAAGTGTACTAGAGTCGCATGAATAAACTGCTTTCAGTATTTCGAGAATCAAGATTTGTTATATAAATCAAAATTGGAAGGTCTTTAACAACACGAAAGTACATTAAACTGATACATTGGGTATCGAATAAAGACTATTTACAATATAAGGGATAGGTCTTCAATATTTCAAAAGCTCAGTAACCATAGCACGCACTAAATTTTGAATACCAATATATTTAAGCTTTTGATCATAAACTTGGACCCTATGATATTTTTAAGAAGTATTAAAAACTGAATTATCTGAGAGGATAAGGTACGGAGCTTTCATATTTCATGCACATATTACCATAACAAGTGCTTTGTTTTGTTACCAAGACATTTGACCTATTTACCTTGAACTTTGACCTTAGTTATAAGATTAAGATGTTCTTAATGCAGATTTCTCTTACACTATAAGAGCTAAGCTTTTCAAAAGTTGACACACACATGCACAATGACAAGTATTGCATTTTGTTACATTTGACCTACTAATAAATATAGAAAATATATACCTTAGAATTTAGTGCACCATATACTAACCTAGACCTTGAATATTGATCTTAAAATAGTATTTGGTTTAGCAGATAATAAGATTTCACTAAGAGTACTGGGTAAATGGCTTTCACTAGACCTTGAATATTAACCTTCAAATAGTTATTTGGTTTAGCAGATAAATAGATCTCACTACGATCACTGGGGAAAAGGCTTTCACAGTTCACACACAATACCTACCACGAAGGATCGGGTAGGGAGAGTTTTAGGACTGGAATGCATATAACGTATCTTGCATAATCAACACTTTCATGTAGATGTTTAGTTCGATGAAACTTTCATTCTTATTGCTTGTTTTTTATTCCCTTCTGAAATCAAATTTCTAATGCTTTAGCTAACCTGAGCTGAAATCTCAAGTAAGCTTTCTGATCCTCTGTTATCTGTCATCCGTCAGTACGTTCGCAAACTTTTAACGTTTTCGACTTCCTCAGAACTGCTTAAGGATTTTGATAAGCTTGATACTCATGAAGAACCGTAGGTTTTCTACCAAGTTTATTATTTCGTTCAAATACGTCGCCAGATGACATCACTATGGCTAAAATATGTCTCAGAGGGTACGTTTCTTTGAAAATCTTCTCCAAAACCGCTCTATGGATGATAAAACTACCCTCTTGGTCTAAGACCAAGTACCTTACCGACTGAGGTACGCCAGCTTAACCAGTTATAAATTATTTCAGCTCACTACGATAGTCCGAGATTCTCTGCACCTATCCTACTTTTGATATCGGCGGTTTGTGGGAAAGGGTCAGAGAGACTTTGTTTATCATGCGAGTTCGCATTCGTGACACTACAGCAGCTGACATATTTTTGTAAAGAAAAACACGATGCAACCTTGTCAGGAATGCAAAGTCGCGTTCGTCATACTCTTTACATCGAGAATATTGCATATTGAAGGTTTTGTGTTTTATATACCGTCGAAAACGTCATATGTCGGATATTTACCAGACCTTAAATGACGTTATTACTATGACAAATTACGTTTTATAGATCAGTGCATTCGTATTACATTAGAGCGAACTCACCGTGTGTCGAGCATGAAGTTGCGCAGACGTGATATGCATCCGTTTAGAGATGGCCTTAAGTGACTGATGTTTCTTGCAAACAAGCGATACTCACACATCCGGGCACCTGAACTCATTGTCATTAGTGGTTAGTTTATGCTGTTTAGTAGAAGTCTGTTTGTTTCTTTTCCGTTGTTTTTAGCTCACCTGAGCCAAAGGCTCAAGTGAGCTATTGTGATCAATCACCGTCCGTCGTCCGTCGTCTGTCGTCCGTCGTTAACTTTTCACATTTTCGACTTCTTCTCCAGAACCACTGAACAGAATTTGATGAAACTTGATAAGCATGTAGTACTCATGGTCCCCTACAAGTGTTGTTGTTTTTCGTCCGGATTCATCAACAGGTTGCGCCACCACAGGCAAAAGTAGGTCAAAGACGGTACCCTCCTTTGACAAACTTCTTCTTCAGACCGGGGGCATACAGAGACAAACCGAATGCATAGGAATGATCTAGAGGGATGTGTGAAAAAGTGTTGTTATTTTTGGTTCCGTTCCGAAATCAAATTTTTGACGTTTTTTTGACGTTTTTTTTTGTATTTGGTAGTTTTAATGCAGAAAAGAGGTATTTTTTTCTTTTAGTAAACAGTGATGCATTAATTTGGTTTAATTTGATCATTTTGATGGTAAGCAATACTACTGCGAAGAAAATTTTTCAATATTTTATGTTTTGGATTTTTTATGATTTTTTTAAGACTTTCAAGAAAAAGGGGGGTGGGATAATTGGTGTAAACATTTCACAGTTTGAACTTTTTCTTCGGAACCACTTGCTGGAATTCAATGAAACTTGGCATGCATCAAATACTCAAGGTCCCCGACAAATTTGGTCATCTTTGTCAGGATCGATGAACAGGTGGCACCACCACAGACAAAAGTAGGTCACAGAGGGTACCCTCCTTTGACAAACTTCTTATTCAGATCGGGTGCATACAGCGACAAACCGACTGCATAGGAATGATTTAGAGGCATATGGGAAGAAGTGTTGATATTATTGGTTCCATTCCGAAATCAAATTTTTGACGTTTTTTCATTTTTATTTTGGACTTTGTTATTTTAATGCATTAAAGAGTTATTATTTTCTCTTAGTAAACATTGATGCATTCATTTGGTTTCATTTAATCATATCTATGGTAAGGAATGCTGGTGCAAAAGAATTTTTTCAATATCTCAATTTTTGAATTTTTTATGAATTTTTTAAGACTTCCAAGAAAAGGTGGGGGGGGGGGACAATTTTTCATATCTTCAACTTGATCTACAGAACAACTTGAAGGATTGTGATAAAACTGGGTAAGATGCAAGTACTCATAGTCCTTTTCAAAGGTTTTGTTTTTTGTACGGATCATCCAAATTGGTTAACAGATAATGCCACCATGTCTAAAAGTAGGTCTCACAATGGTACATATTCCACTTGGTAATTGAAATATGGAGAGTAGCGGTTCAAATCCAGCTGTGGTCAAAAAAAATTTTTTTTTTTACACATCTAAATAAGTTTTTAGATGTTTCTCAACACTCAACATATGAAATTAGGAATTTTACGTTTAAGACTTCCAAAACAAACGGGGGGGGGGGGGGGGGGGTTGGCCATTTTTCACATTTTCAACTTTTTCTACAAAACTGTTTGAAGGATTTTAATAAATCTTGGTAGAAATAAGTCACTTATGATCCTCTTCAAATTCTGCTGTTTTCGTCCAGACCTATGTACAGATGGCGCCACCATAGTCAAGAGTAGGTCACAAAAGAGTTCCCTCGTTTAACAATATTCTTTTTCATATGAGCTGTATACAGAGACAAACAGAATGCATAGAAATGATCTAGAGAGATGAGTGAAGATGTATTGTCATTTTGGTTCCCTTCCAAAATCAAATTTTAGAATTTTTTTCGACATTTCTTTGGACTTGGTGATTCAATGCAGAAAAAAGTGTCATATTTCCTAGTTAATTGATAATGATGATTTCTTATGGACTATTGTGATCATAATTATGATAAGGATTGTTACTTTGAACAAATTTTGTCAATATCTCAATTTTTGGATTTTCTATGAATTTTTTAAGACTTCCAAATGAGGGTGTATAGGAACAATTCAATCACATTTTTCACTTCTGCTGTTATACCACATGAAAGATTTTAATGAAACATGGAATACATGAAGTACTAAAAGTCCTCTATCAATTTGGTAAATTTCATCCAAATTGGTTAACAGATAACGCCACCATGTCTAAAAAGCAGTTCTCACAATAGTACATATACCACTTGGTAATTGAAATATGGTGAGTAGCGGTTCAAATCCAGCTGTGGTCAAAATTTTTTTTTCATTTCTTTACACATCTAAATAAGTTTTTAGATGTTTCTCAACACTCAACATATGAAATTAGGCAATTTTAAGTTAGATCTGGACAATATTTGAAACAATTGTTGTTCATGACCCAGACTTGAAATCAGTCAACAAAAGGCCCCACCTAAAGAAAATGACTAACTTGTTGCCCTGAATGACTTCTTGCAGAGACAAAAGAAATGCTTAATATCAAAATCACCTGAATGGATGTTGTTTTTTATTCTAGCCTGAAATAAAATTTGACATATTTTCAACATCTGTGTTGACTTAGTCACATTAATGCAAAAATAAATGAATTCTTCCTTCATGCATGACTGATAATCTAGGTACTCAGGTGAGCGATATAGGCCCACTTGGGCCTCTTGTTCCTGATTTTGTATGTATTTAAGTTTTATGATTTTAGGCTGCTTGGTTATATTCATCATCTTAATATATTGCCTTCTTTGGCGTTTCTGAGTTTAGTGTAATTACTTGATCAGGGGTTCTTTTTGTCATTGTTTCATTCCATTAAGCTTTGTCATATTTCACTTTTTTAGATTTCTCGGAAACGCATGTACGATGCATTATGTTAGACCCATTAAGAAAATGATGTTTCTGGTCTTATTTAAAGGGTAGTCCTTTTGTAATAGAGAGGCACAATATCTAATCATAAAAAATTATGTTACAGTTTTCGTTTTTGTGCATCCGTATTTTGCAATTGTTTTCAGTTATTTTTAGTTCTCAAGAATTTTACTTATTTATTTATCACGGTCGACCAACGGTGAGTTCAATCTGACGTAATTAGTCTCTGCGTGTATATTTATATGTTTACCTCCTCGATTTGAAAGGTTGTTGCAGGACGGGTGTTGCATGCAACCAGGGAACGCTTACTTCTCCCGGGCACCTGGTCTTACCGCGATTATATTGGGGTTCGCATTTGTTTGAATATGACACTTAACACGATACTGTCCCCTTTATTCCATGGACTATCGTTTACCCTACGGTACGTCTTCGTTTTCACTCCTACCGGTGAAACCGGAGAGGACTATAAGTTTCCACTTTGTCCGTTAGTCTCTCACACTGGTTTTTCAAATTGTTCTTGACCATGCTAACAGATCAAGCTGAAACTTGATAGCAAACTTCCCCATGAGGAGTTACATATCAAGTTCGAATTTGGTCACGGTTGTTTACTTTGTCCAAAGTTATTCCCGATGTTCAAAATTAGTTTACTGCACTTCTTTGGTCATGCTTTCAAATATGAGGGTGAAACTGGCAGCAAGCTTCCTTTGGAAGAATGACGTCTTTTGTCACGGTTGACCTTCTTTTTTTTTTGTAGAGTAATTGCCCTTTGTTCAAAATAATATAGTGAAGTATAAAGCAGATCTGAAGAACAGCTACTATTCTATAAAGTAGACACTACATCTTAAACTTCTTGTGACCTTGAAACTAAATATATGACTTTCGTCATAACACACCTTTACGTCATAGGTAGATATTATGTCACTTGAAATGCCTCAATGTATATAGCAGTTGTATTCATGTAACAAGGTAGTTTTTAAAACATGATGATCTTGCAGACATTTAAGACAGAACTTTCTTCTATAACTATCCCCTCCTAATCAATTTCACTTTTTATATTTATATATATATGTATGTGTGTGTGTGTGTGTGTGTGTGTGTGTGTGTGTGTGTGTGTGTGTGTGTGTGTGTGTGTGTGTGTGTGATCTACCTTTCTATGATCTTGGTATTAAATTTACTATTTGGAGTATAACACTAGAAAAATTATAAACTTCATATATATTTTATATTGTTGTTTTAAAATCTTGATTAAGAATTTCATTTTTACACGGTCCCTTTTCTTTATTTCCATGGTCGTTGTCATGTGACCTCCTTGTATGTACCATGTCGTCATAATTGCTGTAAATGTAGATAATTCTCAGAACACAGTGGTAAATGATCAGTCTTTAGTAATGCCTTTTAACAATAGATAACTTGAATGAAATATACTTTGTTTATTTTTTTTATTGCATTCATCTATTTATTATTATTTTTCATTTTATCATTTATTTATTTATGTTTTGCCATACGTCCAAAGATAAAAAGCAGGTATACTTCCCGCGCAGTATTACAACAATGGTAGCGGTGTATGTTTGGTCGTTTTTCCATGTTTATTCTACTATTATCATGTTTTGTGTGCATGTTCTTGGTGATTTGTGTCATACAACTTTGTCAGATGTCATATGTTTTGTTGTAGAGGAGGTTTGCTCCTCAGTGCTGCCTGTCTCCATCTCAGTTTCACTAGCTATATAGAGGTACATGTTTGCCTTTTATTCCTTATTTGTTCCGTTTACGAAATCTTTGGCACATTTTATCATTCTCATACTAAAACAACAGGTTTTTTTGTCTTTTCTTTACATTGTTAGACAAACATTTACAAAAAGCAAATAGTAAGAAAATATATACATATATTAAATGTCAAAAGGTTTTCCCCCCTTTTTTTCTTATACTTTTCTAGCAAGAACTATTATGCATATTGGAATTCCGACATGAAATTTTATGCTATCTTCGTTATTTTGTATTTCATCTTTCCCTAGTAACTGGTCTCATCAGATTTTGATTGGTTAATACATGCCCACTATGGACAATAAAGACGATTTCGGACTTAATGCTGAAAATCACGGACATGCAGAGCATTTGTATCAATTGACTGAGTGGTTGAACGTTTACTTGCTATGAGAGATTTGTGGAGAGATTTGAATATGCTCTGCAAAACGTCTTCCGAAGTTTATCGTATAAATAATCCTTTAAGTATAATTTATAGATTACTTGTGACCATCATATTGCACAGGTAATTATTTTTTTACTTAATAAGTTCCCCTATACTTTTTCAAATATCTTTAAGTCAATTAGCCTGCATCTACTAATTATCTAATTCGAAGATTGTATATATTCAATTTATACTCCAAAAATATAGCAAGCTTTGACGTCATTTTTGTGGCGATAGTGTCATTAGATCATTATATATAGAACACTGTGTTTTCTTTTCAGGATGAAAAAGGTTGAATACACCTAAAACTCTTGGCGCCGTGATTTTCTTGGGTACAATTGATGACATTTTTATGTCGTATGTCGATCATTTTGTATTTCTATAATATCGAATACTTCAAAATAAACGGAAACCATTAATGTACATTTCTTAAGAATACCGCAATAATGAATTCTTAATATCCGGGTGACTATTCCAGGATTATTAATTATAAAAGATAACAAAAGATTTTCCGATGATATAGTTTCCATTGCAATAAGGTACAAACTGAAATGTCCTTAGGAAGATATAACTTCCGTTTATTGTTTTTCTTTGATGATGTTGGTTGATAATTAAAGGAGAATGCACTGTTGATGAACCTTATTAAGGCAAGTTCACGTCGTTGCAGATATTACATGTCGTTGTCGGAGTATAGAAAGCAATCATTGACCTTTGTAAAAAGTGAGTGAGTGAACAAGCTGTTGAAGAGTAAATATTACCTGCTAACTAATACAACCGACGTATACAAGAGGGGAAATATGGACCACAGGAAGGGAATAGGCGAAGTGATATTAAGTGGTTATACGGCTCAAAACATTACCTGCTTACCAAATAAAATCCCAGCCAGTAAATTGATCATGCAAATACTTAGATGTGTGATGGTCATGAGGATTATAACATCATCTGTTGCTCGGTCACTTTCATCAAGAGAACATGCTTGGTGTAGTGGTTGAGTGCTTGATTTTCGGCCACGGCGATCCGAGTTCGATTCCTGGATTGCGCTACTATCCTTACGAGGTTGGTTGACCCCTGCTTTCATATAACGATTCAACTGGAATATAGTTGAAAGCGACTAACAAACCACTTATACTCGTCAAAAGGCTACTCTGCTCTTCCAATATTTATATATCATTAGAATTCACTAGAGATATAAGTTGTCAAAATGTGCATCCGGTGTGGCTCAGTGAATGAGGTGCTCGACTGGTGACCGAGAGGTCCCGGGTTCGATTTCTGCCATGGTCACAACTGTGTTCTGTCGTGCGGATGAGATAGTAAAATAGAGGTCCCGTGGCACGGTAAGACATGTTGCCATGTCAAAGATATATCACTGCTATGGATGGATCTGTTGCAAAGATATAGATTTCTTTGCAATTCATCAGGCAGATGTCGTCACTATATACATGAAATAATTGTGGAGTATTGTAAAACCAATTTCTGGTGTATGAAGGATGACGTTTTAAGACTGTGACAATTTTAACGCCTTTTCAAGGCATTTTATGCCTTCAGTGGAAAAAAATAATGAAAATTTACCTATGTAGTTTTGAAAAGGATGAACATTTGGAAGTCTAATATTGACAAACGTGTCGATTATAATTTCAGCATCACAAACACATCTTTTAAGTATAACAATATCACATCATCGCCTGCCTATAGCGTATTTATATTTCAATTGATATTGCCAGAGTGATGTTGTTAATAGGATAAAACGACTTTCAGACTGCTCAGGGAAGGATATGTAAGTGGTAGACTAATAACACCACTTAGGAAATTCTATGGTTGATACAAACTTTTATTGTACAACGTAATATCTTCTCGTCTAGAATGATATTCAGGGTTGAAAACTATTGCGATTATGTTTAGAACTGAATTTACACTTAAACTTGGTATTTACCTAATCCTACATTTTTCCCGGATTTACGTGATGGGTGTTGCTGGCAAACAGAAAACGGTTTCTCGTCCTAGACATTTACTCTTTATTGAGGCTCACTTATTCACTTGTGCTTCTTGTTAAATGCTTTTTGGTTTGTTTTCATTTGATTTTTTGTTTGTTTGTTTGTGTTTTTTTTTTTTTTTTTTTGCTAATTTTGTATGCCATTCAGTTTGATGATTCTACTGAATTGGTTTTATCCATTGTATTTTTATTAAAGGGACGTTACATGCCATAATATGTAACCATATTAAACCAGTAAAATGCACTGAATGTGATTTGTAAGAAGTAGCTGTTGCTATGAATATACTTTTACGTATGTTTTCTAATTATTTCATCGGGTTATTAAACTCTCAGACAATATAACTGCTGATATGACTTCCACAGTAGGCAGACAGACGGGTAAAACGACCTATACCTAGGAATATTTTCCATCATTCATTTTGATAATACCTTACCTGTTTAAGACAAATACTAAACATCCATCGACTTACTAACGTGTTATGGTACTATATTACTATCATATCAAGGTAATGCATAAAACCAACTAAGTAGCCCAAAATTATGAAACTGAATGGTACACAAACTCAGCCAAAAAGTGTGCACATATGTAACGATTCTATGAAATTTTTCAGGTTTAAAACCTTTATCCGCAAAGATGATATAGTTACCAATAACCATGCATGTTTTTGTCGGGTTCCTGTCATATATTTATACCGTTTATGTAAATATGAATGAGTTTTATGAATTTTATTTACAGGCAGCAACCAACAAGAGAATGTCTGAAGAGCAGTTATATCTCGTTTCATTTACTGCTTCTGTATCCGGTTAGTCTGCTTTGTTTCATTTATCAATAACAAAGTGATACTAAATCCAATTTTTAAGCTTCTGTTAAACACATGATGCAATGAAAACAATATTTATCAGTATTATAAAATCCAAAACAAGTGTGATCTATATTTAAAAGCTTTAAATACAGCGTAACATTTGGTAATTTTTATTGTAATCAAAAATTTCCATTTTATCCACATCTCAGAAACCGCTATCTTGAAAGGGGTGCGTTTTATTGCGACTCTGCAAACAGAAAATTATCAAATCTACTACTAGATTAGGAGACTTTGCACGTGTCGATAATGACCTGATTGCTTCATACTGTGCATTTGGGACTAGCATGTGCAAAGGCTCTGTCAGATCAATGTTCGCTGTAATGACTTCCTCGCCAATCAGAGCAGACTAATAAGGGCTTTATCTCATAACCATCTTTTCTAAATAATGACTTTCATCTACAGCACCACAGATTCTACGGCAGGTGTCAGCAGGGCAGGCCGATAGGGATACAGAATGGCGGTTACAGGAACGTGAGGTACAACAGAGACTCGCGACTGAAGTTCAGAGATATGATGACGTCGTAATTGTTGATATCGTAGACGTGTATAGAAATGTTGGCCAAAAATTACTTTTATTTCACAGATGGTAAGCTTATGATTAATAGAATACAGCATTTATGAGCGGCATGAATCGAAAATAAAAAAAAAAATTAAACACGAAAATAATGTAACACAAAGAACAATTAACTCAGTATTCACAGTATTGTGAATACTGAGTTAATTGTTCTTTGTTTTATGACACTTCCCTTCGGAGGACTATTAAGATGTTTGATAATAATATATTTTGTTCATCTGATAAAGCTTTCTGAGTGCTGGAAACCAAATGTATGCAAATTTGATATTTGTCGGTTCGTCTGTAAGGTGGTGTCTTGTTGAATTCTTCCTTTACGGTGTTTGTTCGAGAGAACCGTACTGGGGTCCGTCTTTTTGATTTCTTATATAACACTTCCTTATTTCTTCAAATGGGACCATTGCGTAGTCTCTCTGCATTGCAGCAGGGGATACCGGCGACCTTTGAAAATAATGAAGTAGAAAAATTGAAATTAAATTTGGTCGGACTTAATTAATAAAAAAGCACCAACACTCAAACACACACAAATCTCTTCTTACTTCCAGAGTAAAAAACGAAGAAGTTCCAAAGGGTAAACCATATCGTATAGTCCATGAAATAAAGGGGACAATATCGTGTTTACTGTCATATTCAGACAAATGCGAACCCCATTTATTGGAAAGCCATTTTAGATTATTATTCGACTGTGCATGTTGTGGTGAATGTGAAGGTTGAAACCGCTTAGCCACCCCCAACTACTTTCAATATTTTTTCAGTTATATAGCGACATAGAAGCAGGAGGTAACCAACCCCTAAAACACATGGTCAAATTACTTTACTTAATTAAAAGAGAAGTTTACATGATGACTTTTAATGTGATAATTCGTATTTGTATGTCTGAAGAAACTTTTGTTATACCGTCTAGTTTGATGCCATCTTAGCTACTCTCGTTGTTGGATCATCATCATTTGTAAATCTAAGAACAAATAAAAATCATTTCGATTATAGCTTCTCCCATCTTGAATCTAAAGCTCTTTGCGTGTGCAATGTGCATCTATACCCTAGTCTTTATTAAACAGTGCAATTAAAATTAATAAGCATCTTGCTTTTTACAAAGTACATTTGAAAATTATCTTTAACGAATGAAAAGGTAATGAAACCTTTCCTTTCAACTTTCATTTAGAAATGTAATACAAAAGATCAAAGAAAAAGCACCCTTCAATTTGTTTGCGTCATTTATCTTCGTTTGTGTTGCTTTTAGTAAGTTCCGATTAAACAATTAGCGGAGGACCTGATACGAAATCAATTACGGTAAAATATTAAAGAAGGCCGCCGTAGTTTTCATTTATTTAACGTGTACTGATTCCTCCAATCTGTCCAACCATTATCTGTGGGTAAAATACATCCGATTCGGACGAGCCTAATTAATGTATTGGATGATATCGTTTGCCACTGATTGTTCGGAGCAAATTATATTCCTTACTTCTCGAAGATTAAAGATACTGATTGATGTAAACCTCGAGGAATTATGTAAAATTATCTTCTGAAATATGTTATTGAAGTACTTTGTACTTTAAAGTTTAGGTCAAATTGCTCTGCTAGTTGTTCCTTTTTTTTTTTAATTATTATTATTTTTTAAATTTATATATAATCTTGTCCTTTTGGCGTTCCCTAAGACCATGTTAGAATGTATTATCCAATCAAAGTATTCTCAACCTGTTAATAATACTAACATAAGATAATTTTTGATACATCATTATACTTAACTGTTCGCTTGAGATTTTGTAGTGATAATTTGATGCACGTTCAATGTGAAATATTAGTAGCAATGCGACCCTGTATATATATAACAGAATCAGTAATAATGACAAACATGCACATTTGGAAATAAAAAAAAAGAAAAATAAGGGAGGATAAAATACTAAGAAGGAGTGAGCTTTCCCCTCCGACTAGTTACGTCCGACATGAACTGTATTTACTTCTCAAATATTGAATGTTGGAATATATAAATGGAATTGAATATCTGATGATAGATAAATCAAAGTCAATAGTTATTCTCGACATTATTCGGAGAAACATGAACATTTTAGCTTATAAAAAGATAGATAGAAAGAAATCCAAATTGCATCGCCTAATATGAATATATGAACCCCGAAAAATGTGACCGGGAAAATTACCTTTTGCTTGCTGGCATCACCCCTGATTGATATTACAGTATTTCTTAACTTTATCTTAAATATTTTCAAGTGTTGGTTCTGAATGATAAATCATTGGTTTCATGTTGTGACTTGGTTTGCTGCGCACAATCCTGAATTATTATAGTTCTTACATAAATACTATTTAAACAAATCTTGATGCCGAATAACCATACTTCTATATATACAGGTTACACAATTACTACAGTCCTCGTTATGTGATGAAAACAGATGACGACTGCTTTGTGAACCTTCAGGCAATCATCAAAACATTACACCAGTCTACTATCTCGGAGAACATGTGGTGGGGAAGGTAATGTACAGCTTATTAAACTCAAAAGAATTTTATTACAAAGTAATGAACACTGAGAATAGTGTTTCTTTACTGGTAATGCTAAACAATACGACAATAATATCTACAATAGATAAAGGTTTCTTTTTTAATACAAGATCATTTCAGTGTGATCCATTCCCTTTTTGTCTGGTCGCAGTCACTCCTGTCAATTAATTTTCTTTTTGTATAGTAATATTAAAATGACGTATAAGCAATTCAATCCTCCGAATGGAATAGAAACGCATAAAAATCAGCAAAAGTTGAAAATCGAATAGGAAACAAACCAAAAGCAAAAAATTCACCAAAGAATATAATTGAAAAACTAAAAGAGACTGAGAGATGAAAAATAAGCATCTCCTTTTTGATAGAAATTGTCGATTCAGGTGAATACCAAGTAAGGTGTCGGTGTCAATGCAGAATATTCTAAATAACGAGATGTCAAATTGCAAGATAAAAGCCTTGTTAGTCTACCACTTTCATATCCTTGGTTCAGCAGCTTATCTGAAAGTCGCTTTGCCCTCCGAAAAAATCATTGTAATATGAAGTCGCTTTAACATAGCGCATTAACTGAGACATAAATTTTCCATAGGCTGGCAGTGAAGGGATATTGCTACACATAAATGGTCATTTGTGACGTTGTAATTAAAATCGTCACATTTATCCTGAAGTGAGGTGTTGAGGTGAACATCAGTGTCATAAGATATTAAATACATTAACATCTTTATGACATTAGATTCAGTTTACTTAGATGTAGAAATATACATTACTTTTGTTAGGAATCACATGTCGTACATATCGTACCCTTTTATGATAATTAACTCGCTTTAATCGAATAATTCTCTTGCATCTGAGCAGATTACGACTAGTGATTCTTGCTTCCTTGTCATCTATGGCCACCTCTGGATCTAAGTGTCCGTGATGACCTATATTTCCTATTTGTTTTGTTTTATTATATTTATGTATTATTTTTGACTACTTGGACGATAGCTTGCCGAATAGGACTTAAATTTTAAGATTTAATTTACATTTCGTACATAAATTATTCAAAGAACAACCGGTGGGGTCTGACCCAAAAGTTGAACTGTTATCTATATTGATGTTATCTATCATGCATTTTCGTAAAAAAGCGATGCAAATAAATTAAAAATCGCTTAAGACATTTCAAACCAGGTGACTGCATACGGACTAACTTCAGGAAGAAAAGAATGTATTGGCAGATACACATCATAGAAATGAGATTGGAAACCGTCCACTTGCTCAATATGTCTATAGGTACTGATTGGTGATCCTTAAATAACCCTTAATATGTAATATTATTCCATAGTTCTTCTTTCACAATAAAAGTATCTATGATAACCCTTGTATTCAAATGTGAGGCATCTTAATATCGTTCATCCCCCATGATGAGTTAAAAGTCATCTCGATTAAGTAGACTATTTTCCTTCTTTAAATCTCAAATAATTTTTTGAATCATTAATTAGATATAGATTTTAAAGTTTACAAACAATAATGCGCGTAAAAACATGTTTATTATCATTACAATGTGTTTTTCAGTTTTCGCGACCAATGGTTGGTACAGGCAGCTGGGAAATGGCAGGAACTAGATTTTACCGCCGATGTCTATCCAAGGTTTGCCTGTGGTTCAGGGAATATATTGTCATACGACTTGCATAAATGGATAGCTGATAATGCCCATCGTTTTCACAACTATCAGGTATTCTTATTCTTCTTATTCCCGTAGCTGGCGTAGCGCAATTTGTATAATGATATATATGCAATATACTTATATCAGAAAACATCGTTATCGTTGCAGCTGGGCATCTAAAACATCGATTTCATCTACCTTCCATCTATTACTATTTTAATTATAAACATATATATTTTGCTGGAAGCACATCGACCATTTTAAACTTTGAGTTCATTGATCTAGACATTTTCGTTCCATTCAATAGGGATATATATATCCACTTTATTAAGTAACATAATCTAGATTTGAAATCTTCAAGTTTGACCTACATATCATAGTTTTGACTAACAAACAAATCTGATAAAATTAAGAGTAATATAAACGATATCTTAACCATCCATTCACGAAATTGCGCATCTCCCCCTCCCCAAACACCCCCCCCCCCCCAAAAAAAATAAATGAATATGCATATGATTCAGAAATCCTTTCCTGAATGCGCTACTATTTGTTAGAGTTTCGTAAGCTCTGCCTTCCATGTTGCAATATAATCAGAAATTGTTTTGAAAGCGTCATAATACTCCAGTCAACACACCTAACAAATTTACAAGATCGAGCCCACGTTACCCAACCTGTTAAGTGTTATACTCGTTATCAAGAAGATCAGGTTCGAGTCCAGTCGGTGGTTTATTCAACTAAAAATTAAACTAGAGTAAAAGTGCACTTGATCAAATTTCTGGACTGGCTTTCTGGGTAAAATGTCGACATGAGATGTATACTGCATTAGAAGTGTACTCATATATATTTTTTCTGAGATCAGTTAAGCTCTGACGACAGTTTTGGAACATGAACGTGTTGTTCTTTTTTTCCAACATGTATCTATCTTAAAATTTCTTTTTTCAGTTTTGTTAACTAATAACACATTTGCAAAAGACATTACATTCTAGAAAGCCTCAGATCACCATACATTATAAACACGCAAATATTTGTTGAAAAACGTGACAAACATTTCTTGATCATCACCTATGGAACATTATCAGATCAATCCATTATGTCAAAAATAATTATCTCACATGATCATAAATTTACTTTAGCTTCCACAAAAACTGACTAGGTTAAGGCCTAAAACTTTAGAACCGCTGCAAATGAATAACATGTGATGTATCCAAAATGCACCTACATTAATTATGTCCTCTAAGGATTACTGTTTTGATTCAGACGGGTAACATCGACAATCTTGAAATATTTTACAATTATGTGAATTGTCACGAAAGTTGTAGAATGATGGACTGCTTCCTAATTTTGATGATATTGGAAACTTTTGTTTCAATCAAGGACTCGTGCTGTAGGATTTATATTTCCCTTCCTATGTAATCATTTGTCGTGAAGAAGTAATTAGATCTTGATTGATGTTTTTCCATTGTGTAAATTTGGGAAATATTGTCTCGTGAGAGTGTGAAATACAGATTGGGATTTGTTAAGAAATGCAATTCTAAGAAGGATTAGGACCAAAAAAATATTATATACTAAGATATAATATGTCAGATGTCAGTATATGTGAATACATTTTAATTTATGAAATAAGTTTTACCTGTACCGTGTATAATTCATAGAAAGTAAAGACATCGTAAATATATGTTACTGATTGTCATCTTCTATACATAACATAACGAACTCATTTTACTGATTTATTTACACTGTTATATATTCTATTTTCTTTGAATCATTTTACTCTTATTCCATCAAAGTGAAACTATGAAAATATTATCTAACCATTAAAGTACATTCAGGTAACTCTAAGGGTTATAATAATAGATTATATAAAAGGTCCTAAAGGCTTACTAACGCATACAATTACTTTAAAACAAACTTCATTACCTAAAGTATACTATATGCTATAACAAAACTTCGCCAAATAGGAATATCGTCTTGCTGTCATTCTGTTGAAGAGAAATCCAGTATAGGTTAGACAGTGCTGCAAGAAATACGAGATTTGAATGTAAAATTGAAAGAATCTTAAATGGTTTCTAACATTATGCATCCTTTACCACATTTGTTTCAGTACATCAGTGTCGGGTTTTACATCCAAACAGTATGGTTTCCACAAGACCTTAATGATATTCTCCACCTATACGTGCCTCCTTATGTGGCTTCCACAATTCCCAGACAATAGAAACTGGTTTATCAGTTATGTAATATTCTAAAACTAAGTAGTATCTTCCTCATATGTAGCTGTATTACTAGACTGGTTTTTATCTTTTATTTCTAGGTCATCCGAATGTTGTTTTATCAATCCCCTGGCAATAAAACATGCTCTGTCCGTTATCAATTACTCTTAAACTATTAATATTTGAATCTGTAATATTTTGGATTTCGATAGTTTCTGCCTTGAGCATTACTGAAGTGACATGTTACTGAAATGAGCACATTGTTCAGTAAACAGATATGTTTTTGAATTTATTACGTAATATACTTCCCTCTCTAGACATCGAAATTATTAGACATATAGTTTTAGGATCAAAACAACTGAAAGATTACTAAAGCAATCATTAGAGCTATTAGTATCATAGTCTGTTTTGGAAAGTTTGAAACCTTGTCCTGGTAGATTTTCAATAGAAAATTGATGGTAAAGTGCATTTTAATTTAACAGAGCTTAGAAGTGGGTTTCTGCCTATTTAAAGAGAGAAAAATCAATGTTTACCATTCTTAAGTTTAGCAATGACTGATATTTGATCGTCAAGACTGAATTATATGATTTCAGAAAAATGGCACGAACGCTCACATTTTCTTTTTAATGCATATCTATCAAGAGTATTCGAAATTTTTAATGAAAAATTAAGTTCTTTTTCCTGTGTTTTTATGTTTTGTTGTTCTGATTTAGCGACAATGTCATTGTCCTTATTCATGCATCATAACTTATTTTCAGTTGTAATTAATGATGAATTTAACATAAGGGATTGCAATAAGATAGATTTCAATATATGTATGTGATAAAAACTTATTTTGCTTTGCAAATCTATTCATGCCGTATGGTGTACTAAAGTAATACATGAGTATATACATTCTTATATGTATTAATGTAAAATACGAAAGTAAATGGTCACATGACTATGGCAGTTACAACAATGCACCACAGTGGACATTCACGGACCCCTGTGGATAACGCTTTTGGTGGACTGTTAGGCCCTAAGATAACCACAAGCTTGTTCCGAGTGCTTCTGCGCTGACCAGAAATATATTGTAACAAACATTTGTAAATTATTTTAAAACTATGAGTATCTAACTAATGCATATCCCTGTCCTTAGATTGGTTCTTTAGCACTTACTTATAGGTCAGTATAGAAATTTCCTCTTTAGATATATTTACTTTAGATTTCGGCCATAAGCAGCTCTGAATAGACATAAGTTGTCAAATATGCATATGGCGCACTAACTTGAAAATGTATAACCTTCCTATATTTATTCTAAAGAGTGAAGCTCGGACGTTTTGTTGCTTACTTTTACATTTTACGCTCTATAATGTATTATTTTCGCACAGCAGAGATTGCAAGCGTATAATGACAGCAATATCTGAATAGTAAGTACACTGACCACTTTATTGAATCCTTCAGAAAATTGTCCGAATGATCGATGCCATTTCGGCTTATTTAGTCAAAATGCAATGTTTTAAACGTTTGGGTAATTTATATTTCTTAAGAAAATATTCTAGCCATACGTTTAACAATTGTACAAACCGAAGAGATGATAGAAATCCATAAAAAGAAAAGACACTCAGTCCTAGTTACCATTTTAGGGTTGTCAAATAGCATAAGGTACGGTTTAACACGTCAGGGAATTAATAATTTACCACCACAACTCCCCTATTTTCAGCTACCAGATGCTTCTTTGTAGAGGTCCCAGAACCTGGTTATTTTTACTTCGGCATCTTTATACATACGGCACTAGTGAACTAGTGACGCTTGTGGAATAGTCTTTCAGATTAATATGCAGATTACATCAACACATTATATTTAGTCCTCAGATCAATCTTATTCCTCATCCTGGGTCAAAAATATAGAATAAAACAAAACATGTTTAGCTTGTTGTATTAAGAAATATTGAAATTACACATTAGCCAAACACTTTACCCATGATAATTGTTATAAACAGGGATTTTTTACCATTAAATTACACATTAGCCAAACACTTTACCCATGATTATTGTTATAAAGAGGGAGTTTTTACTATTTAGGTATATATCTGACGTCATAATCATTGAAACGCTAAAGAATATTATGGTAGCATCATTTTTGCCCCTTCATTTCTCGTAGTCTAACATCGGTTTCCACGAATTTAGTTTATTTAAAGGTAGATAATTCTGAATTACGAAAAGGCCAAATATCCTATTTAAACATGAGTACTTGTTCGATAACCCTATGAATTTGAACGAATTCTTATGGTTGAAATTTCACATCAAATCAATACAAATTCAAGTTCAGTTCAAGTGTACTATGACGGTACTGATCTGTTTATTTTTGCCAGTACAGTTTCTTTCAAATTTGATAAGAAATGTAGAAAGTATTCAAGAAACATTGAATACATTACATTGTTAAGCTCGATATTTTCATATTTTTGCCAAATCGTCAACCTTTACGTAATGAATAGTGAAAACATAACCTTCAAACCATTTGAACATATCAATGAAAAAGACAGTGATATATTGTAATGAATCAAAACAGTAGAGAAAACATTTCAGACATGCCTGACTTATAACATTGTGACAGAGTTTTAATATCCTAATTGACGTCGTGGATGATTATGTCATAACATAATATGAGGTCGTTAAATTAGATGTGTTGTCCCAGTGGATACAAACTATGATTAAATCGCACGCTAAAAACCTTAAGGGTTAGGAGCAAATTATACCTTTGTTAATGAAGTTGATGGAATGCTATTCTTCGCTGGATATTCTATCTCATGATTATGTCTTTATTAATACAAAATTTATGAATTATATTAACAATAATTCAATTTTCAGTATATCTTTTTTTATGTTAAGTTTGTTGAAACAGGTCCGATATCATTCCTATAGCCCATTATTTAGTGGAGATAATGGATAATGAGATATTTGTACTTTATGTTATACTCTCTCTGTCTCTCTGTCGCGCGCAATAGTATGTGTGATAAATAATTCCAAATATACACTAGGCCAGCTGATGAAATGTATGTATTCTATATCGTTATCACCTTAAGTGTATGTTGATCTAACAAGTCAGCGTCTTTGCACTTCTATCAAAATAAGGTTATTTTGATCTAAATTATTTTCTGTTCTATTCTATTATTTTACTCATGCATGTAAATACATCATCAGTATATTTGAATGTTAATTTAATGGTCGTTGACAGTTTTGTTTTTTTTTTTTTTTGTTTGTTTTGTTTTGTTTGTTTGTTTTGTTTTGTTTTGTTTTGTTTTTTGTTTTTTGTTTTTTTGTTTTTGTTTTTGTTTTTGTTTTTTTTTTTTTTTGGGGGGGGGGGGGGGGGGTTGTTATGTTGAAACATAAGCTTATACATAAATTCAGCTTCGTGCGAACAAAGGAACAGATCGCTAATTAAAGGCGCACATAGTAGAAAATCTATGATTGGTCGAAAGTGTTATAAATGCACGTTCTCCTCATAAGAAATAAACCTTACTGACAAGAACCTTTGGTGTTGTAAATGTTTCCATTACTTGCAAGTTAATCTAATGCATTGAACTTTAGACCCTATACATGAAGATCTCAACTACACAGTTTATTTGCGGACAATTTTTATAACTCTCATCAGGTAAATTACCTAAGGTGTTTTAATGCCATTAATTAACGAAGTACAATGAATCACATCTATAAGCTCATCAGTGATAGCTGTTGATCATGATATCATGGGGTCTTTTACCGTGCAATCCCATATTAAGTTTTATTTTCTTTCAGGGAGAGGATGTCTCCATGGGAATATATTTGGCTGCATTAGCACCGCTTTTTATTCATGTAAGTAAACACAAATCACACCAAGACGAGAGTTCGTCATTAGGATGGAATCATTAGCACATTTCTATTATTTGCCAGAATTTTCGTGACGGCTTCTAATAACAACAATTTCATCACAATTTGAATTGCTTTTACTGCACCCATTCGTGTAGTCTACCCTCCTACTTATATCTGTAAATTCCATGTACAAAGGAAAGTATTATTGTTAACTTTCGCCATTGGAATTCACTATCAATAAAACATACGCAATTACTCAGCATATCACGTCAATTATTATCATCATCAGCTCTGTTGATGATACCCAAGGTATCAACAACTGACGAATCGATGGAGATAACATATGTCAAATATTAACCGTATTGTATTCAGTGCTTCTTAATGTACAGGTTTTAAGTGTCTGTATTAATTGATTTGTTTGTTTATAAATTAATTTTTCTTAGATTTTATTGTTAATATATAGAGTTTACCCATGTGATATCACACTACTAGCATTAACGGCCATGTTGGAGTACAACTCTCTGACTTTTTTCATTACTACCATGTAAACTTCATTAAAGTTTTGAGAAATTTACTAATTATCAGGGCAGATTTTGTGACTTCATTCTCTATAAATCAGTAATTATAATCAATCAGTTGAATATTTTCAATAAAACATTTAGATATACAATGTGATTATATTACAAAATTAAGGTAAATCAAGCAGTTTTGTATGGGCAGTGATGGATAAAGTCCGAGGGTTGTACTCCAGTGAGGGAGATAACTCTAGCTAATTTCAGCAAAATTGAGTTGTTTGGGAACAGACTATACTGCTGATAATGTTAATGTGACCTGTCCAGATTTCTATTTTATACATTTAATAACATTTTGCATGCATTACCTATCATTTACATTATGCAAAACATCACTACGCCTAGCATATCAGTTTAACCAATCCATTTAAGAATGATCTATATATATCGACACATTCAGGTTGAATTATTCCGGAAACAGTGTTCCGTAAAGGAACATCATAAAGAACTGCATTCGGTATTTATTGTATCTCTCATGACTGTTGCCATTAATAATTATTTCACTAATGACACCTTACTGATCTTAATATCTCATTCTACCCTTCTTGTCCATGATTACTGTTATTAAAGTTGTCTGAAAGATATTCATTTAGACACGTCAAAGCCGAATAAGGTTTCTTGCTGTTTTTTGTAGGATGAGCGATGGGGTTGCACAGAAAAATGCCACCACGAATTGTTCAGTTTGCCCGAACTAACACCAAGGGATATTATTACAACTTGGGAAAACTTTCAGAAGTGCAATAGTCCATGTGGATGTCAAATATAACTACTAGTTCTTTTGGAATTTACGTTGTAACATGCTGTTTTTGCCTATTTTTATAAACATTCTTAATAACCATGATCTCTAAATATTACATTTTATTGTATACTAAATACCATGTCACAGTAAAAAAAATAATAATTTGCAACATTTGTTAAATGAACATACACAATTTGTTATTGAGAAATCATAGTCAACTGTAAATAATGACTATTATTAGTAAATAGGTTTGTTACTGACTGTCCATGGAGATTTGTTGGGTTGATCGACACCATAGAAGACTAGACGAGGCGAGGTTCAGGTGTCCATGGGAGAGTATTCATCTCCGGCTTGCTAGCAAAATCCGTCACTTCAGTCCAATAGAAATTGTGGAATCCAGTTAATAATAAGTACAAATCCAAGATATTGTTCCGAAATCCACAACTCGAAGTCGAAGAAACACGACAATACATATGTAAATATAACATAAACAATAACGAACCTCTGTCAAAACAGAGGTTGGGTCAGGTGCCATGGAGGAGTAAGCATTCCCTGCCGACCGGTCACACCCGTCGTGATGCCATAAGTATAAGAGAAATAGCATTATTCGCTGTCACAGAATTAGGAAACGGCAAAGCCGTAGTCAAATAGGCATATGTCATAAGCAGTAAGAATACTGCTGTATAGTATAGGTAATACAGATGGTTTAGTTACTGTGAAATAAGGAAGTCAATATGTCAGAATACGATACATCATATTAGCAAAAAAGGTCTTTATAACGGCCGTAAAATTTGCGGAATATTGACATAAGTCGTGATATTTCATATCCTTGTTTGAGTAACTTTTCTCCTAGTAATTGGCTTCCATAAATGAAAGAGCAATACTCAGATGACGCTCGCGCATATCGAATCAATTGGAATACATAAACACTGTACGCAGGTGATAAAGGAATGTTGCTACTAGTATATGGAAAGTTAAAAATGGGGAAACCAAAGTCATCACGTTTGTCATAAACTGAAATAGTAAGTTTACCATCTCGGTCGACATCAATAAGTAGATCTAAATATGAAGCACATGAATTGAATATTGTAGTGTCCTTAATTTCAAGTTCCTTTGGATATATTTTATGTAGGTATGTATAAAAGTTTTTGTTATTTATAGACAGTACATCATCAATATATCTGAATGTAAAATTAAAGGACCAGGCCAATTGCTTCTTATTATGACTTAAAAGATTTTGTATGAAGTCAATTTCGTACGACGAAAGGAACAAATCGGTTAGCAAAGGAGCACAGTTAGTCCCCATAGGGATTCCGATGGTTTGTTATTAGCAGTCGGAGTATAAAATGGTGGGAATAGATCTCATTACGAAATGTCATAACATTTTAGATAACGAGATGTCATTTCCTATCGACCATATAACTTCCTTAGTGAATAAGTCTTCCACTGACGTAATCCTGGCTTACGCAGTAACGTTAAGGCATTTCATGATGTCATTGACATTACAGTCTACTCTGCATAATTAATTGAGTGAAAATTATTTATGCAAAAACATAGATGTAGAACAGTTTCATGTGATAGTACACAACAAATTGGTTGAGAAAAATGTTGCACTACAGCAGTTTTTTCTTGACATCTTGATTTAACAGTTTAGCCCACTTCATCTAATACTATGGGCCATATTGACCTCACAACAACGTCATATTATCTTTTGGCGGGTTTTTCAACATTATATAAACTGTGCTGCCTTAACACAGTTGAGTAGCAGTTGAAGCAGTTGATTTGAAAGTTGTTTTGTACTCAAGCTAAAGGCAACTTAATATCAACGCGCTCTGGCATAACGTCTTGTGGTACGCAATAGGTTGGTGATAATGTGATATTGCTACCTATAAAGGGGAAAAGGTGCTTGTGAGATTTTGCATAAATTGAAGTCGTCACGTTTGTGATACAGTGAGGAGTTCAGGTTAATATCCATGTCGTAAAAAAAAATACGAAAAATGATATCCTAATACGAAATAGATTTGCTGCTCTCTGGAGTTCTTTAACTTTCAGTTCACTTGGACGAATAACGCTAAGGTTATCTGTGAATGTATGATTATTAATTGAAATAAAGTCATTTATGTATCTGTTATTGAAGTCGAACCGAATGAATATTTGACCCTTCCCTTAAGAATGCAAAGACTGGATGAATTCAGCTTCGTATATATAAAGAAAAATGTCGCCGCTAACTGGGGCGCATTTGGTGTCCATTACCATTCCAGACCTTTCCCCCGGAACACCACAAGTTACTTAATGTTAGACAAAGAAGTCGATCACTAAAAGCTAATTATCCGTGATTCGATTCAGAGTCTTTCAATGACTTGTTTACGTTTCGTAATAACGTTCGATCTTTCCTATCGTTTTGCTTTGTTTAGTATCGCATTCTTATGTAAATGACATAGTATTAGGCACTCTTGCAGTGTGAAACGCAACACTGTGAGTCCAGTGATAATTCACGACTTTGTAAATTTGCCGATGACTGTCTTCAACCCCAAGAGAATAAAAATGAACAGGAATTCTGTTTCGGTCAGCCTGTACTTTGATGCGCGTTATGATTTTGAATACAAAATTATAGACCCAAATTCAAATAGTCCCAATTTTGGCACTCTGATGTCTTGTTATAATTACAGAATAACATGGCCATCAGACACTTTAAAAAGGAATGTCTAGAATTATTAATAGACTTTAACACTAATTTTAAAAGGCCTCTGGGTTCTGTTTTACAAAACTAAGAAAATTCAATCTGTTATATATTGACAAAATTTAAAGAGTAAAAAGGATTTGTAAAAAAAGAAAAGAATCTGAAAAATCCTCCAACTGAATATACAGAACACGTTGCAAGATCTCAAAATACCATGTTTTATGTTCAAATCTAGTAGGAAAATTGACCCATATATTTGTTGTTCGTAAAACGAGTTTTTTTCGCATTGCAATGGCTGTCGTCCAATGCCTCATACATAAGCAAAACCCTGTTCTTCTGTATGAAATTATACTGAATCATTTCGCATTAGCCATATTTTCCATACCATTGGCAGTATGGAGTTCATATTAACACTGTAAATGCTTTATGGAAACGACATTAAGTGTGGCACCGTTTGCGACCGCCCACCATCAGGATGCCTACGTGTGACGTCACGTCGGCAAGCTATGTAGAACTGTATATACGGACGTCATATTTCATGATTTGCATAATCGACTTTAATCGTATTCTCTGACCACTAGAAGCATCCCTGTGCATCGACGGGTACGTCCTCGTACCATAAGGATCAAATTGCGAGAGGCAAATATCCATCTTCGACGTCCTGCTATCTGTCCGGCGTCACTGTGTTACGAGGACAGCATGGTGTAGGATTCATCGTCGTTTCAATAAGTCAACAGAGATTGGTGGAAGTTTAGTCTACGGACGAGTCAAGATTTCATCTCGACAGCAGTGACGGTCATGTTCGGGCTTACATTACATTGACGCCTGCGTTATGGTATGGGTATGATTACAACGCATGGAAGGACTTATTTGGTAATAGTGGAAGGCAGTTTAATCGGCTTACGCTACTGTGATGAGATTGTACGTCAGCACGTACTTCCATTCATTCACAACAATCAGTGTAACGTCATTCTGCAGCAGGACAACTCACGACCGCACACGTTGTCAGTGATTATTTACAGCAGCAAAATGTGAATGTGCTACCCTGACCTGTGATGTCACCGGATGTTTTACATACAGAACCTGTTTAGAAATAAACGAACAACGTCAAGTCAAGGGCCATAGCTCCTGCTACTTTGGACGCTTTGCGTCGTTCTTTATTGCGCACATGACGAAACATTCCCCAGGCATTTCTGCATAACCTGATTCGTTCAATGCGTCGTAGGTGTAAAGAATTCATCAGTGCAGATGGCGGTTGAACACGCTATTAAACTAGTGAAACTTTTTTGCACCCCCTTACTTTCTGTGGCTGTTCGTATCAACCATAATGGACATAATTCGTGATATGATTGAATTGAAAGACAATACATTATACTAAACAATGATATACATAATGCAACATAATGATATGTATATGACTCTATAAATGAATTTACTAAACTACACAGTTTCCTTTTCCGCTAGTATATGTAACTTCAAGAGAGGAAAAGGTTATTGGATACTAAACTTTAAGCGATGAAATATATAAGGACGGCATAAAATTACTCCTAAACAACTTAAGAAATGACGACCCTATAACAAAATGGGAACCATTTAAATCAAATGCTAAGGATTTCTCAATTTATTTCTCAAAAGCCAACAAAAATAAACAAATCGAAAAAGTAATAATATTGGAATCAGAGCTCAATGACATAGAAAGAGGAAACTGTGCAAAATTTAACATGAAAAGGAAAAATGAAATAGAATAAGAATTAGATATAATCAATGAAATGTGGACTCCTGGAAATCAAGATTACAGCAGGTGCACGGGATGACCTATTCAATAGAACACGTTGTAATTGTGTAATCGAACTGTATCACGATGTTTTACATGGGACTGCTTATGGTTGTACTTTTATTCTAGCTTTCTGGGAGTGGAGTTTAACGCCATTAGATCAGGTTACTACTTTTTCTGATTGGTCTCGAAATCTACAATTTTAGATTTCATCACTATTTTTCAGGGGTTTCTCTTCACCATACATCTGACATGTACTTTTTACTTGACTCTGGATCCTAGTAACATGGGCCATGTTTGCGTACCATTATAAGATGTGATTTATAGATAAACTTGCGTACTTTTATACAACCCATAAAAATTACAATATTAATGACTCCATTTGTCATCCTTTCTCGTCCGTTTCTGAGAATGAATAGTGACATTAAATCATTTAGGAAACACTGCTGTCGTATGGGTTTATATCCATCATTTTGAGAAATGGGACAAATTTACTGTAATAAAAATAATGTAAAAATAACTGTTGTAAGTTATTCTAAAGCCAAAGATTATTTCCCTCATAGCTATGTCCTCAGATGGTTTCTGTAGATCTTGCTTGTTTGTCAATTATTAATTTATATGCCCATTTGGTATTGTTTTTGGATTTACACACCTTCAGCATGGAACAACTGTTCAGACGTAAGTTGTCGAATGTTCATGTATGGTGCAATAAATTAATACTTATAAATACATGTGTGTTTATTTTATTATTGCTACGGAGTTGATACCGCTTCATGTGAACTGTTAGTACCAAAGGGTATCATAAGCCCAGCTTTCAGGTTAAAGTACCTTTCTACTCCCCTGAAATATATACTGTTTTAATTTACTGTCACTACTGACATTAATACATTGTATGGCTTTATATTCGTCATTTTGTGAAATGTGACAAATTTACTGTAATAAAAGTAATGTAAAAATAAACATTGTTTATTATTCTAAATCTGAAAAGTATCTCCAGTGCAAAGCTATTTTCTAAGATGGGTTCGTTGGCTCTTAAATTTAGGTGATTCGGTCATTCCTTTGCCCCTTAAAGCTACATGACCCGAATCATACGTAGATTGGTAAATTATTATGCATCGATTTTACATAACAAAAGAAAGCATTCCCAAGTCTCTGAATCGTCAAATTCCATACCCAAGAGACTCACCCCCCTCTCTCTCTCCAAACTGTAAACAAATTCCTATCGTCAGAGCCATGAATATGAATGACAGGAGCAGTTCCGAAATTTTTCTTATGGGTAATTCTGACACATATCTGTAGATTTACAAACTTTGTCTATACAATAAACAAGTCAAAAAGCTACATGTAAGTAAAGGTGTCAAAATAATTTCTTCTTTCTTTGGCCAAAAAGTACTACAATAGAAAGGATTCAATTCGATTCAGTACGTCATACATATGCACATGTACTTGCAAGCTATGGTCGAGGAGGTAGGACACATGTACTGACTTGGTAGATAACTCCCTACGTTAAGTTTATTTTGTCTACACCCCTTATCTTTTCTTTTTAGAATCTCTTAATTCCTTAAACCCCCCCCCCCTCTTTTTTTTCCTCCACGGCGTTCCTTGTACGCATACAAACTCCAATGCAGATGTATTGTCCTGGTGGGTAGTCATGTCCCATGATTACTTGCTATGTATTCATGTTAACAGGGCACTATTCACAATAAATTGTCGTTCTATTTCGATTAATTCGATGTTGGTATTTTCTGAAATTAAAATTAAGGAATGTTGAGTATTGTCATTTTATTGAAGTGTAAACGTCAGATGACGCGTCACAGATTGCGTAAAACCGCGTACCAATCGTTTTAACCCACTCAGCGCGCTTAATTCGTATTATGGATGAATCTTCATATGAGGGGTAGGAAAATATCCACATATCACGTGAAGTAGTGCATACGTTTAATCTTACATTTACTATTACCGGACAAATAATCATGGTCAATGAATATGTATGTAACAATTTAATTTAGATGAAATTAGTAAAATTACTATTTTCATGTCAATAATAATTTAATGCGGTTACTGGTAGCAATTCGGATCATCCGTGCTTCTCGCCTCAGGATTCAGTTCGTGTTCACATTGAGCAAAGAGCAAGAAAGTACATATTGCGGAATGATGAAAAATTGTCACATCGACGAAATATTTCCAATAACAAGAAATATTGCAGTTGCTGAATGCTAAATTCTTCAGGAAACCACGGGAAGAAGAAGAATTCATCACGGATATTTGGGAATTCTCTGGACCAGCCAAAAAGAATTGGAAGGACGAACGACGGACTGGCTGGATGTACGTTCAGATTCTGAGGAGACAGTGACATTTACTATATTCACACTGAAGATATCACTAATGCTGCCTTTTTTTAAAGGTCAGCACAACCCCTGCTATAAATTCTTATGGAATCTTCGTTTTCTGTGTCCAGACCTGATCCTAGTATGCCTGATATAAAATGCGGCATCACTGAGCATTTGGTTGGCAGTTGCACTGACGGTGTGGCCATAATAAAAGGTGTTACATCCTGCTCCTTAACATATGCTTTTCATAAATTGACCAAACAGTCTTTTTGATAATGGTTTCCTAGAATACCAAATGTGTCTTACAATCAATACAGGAGCCTTCCGGACAAGACAGAACTATGCAGGGGCAGATGGATCACAGTATCCTGCATGATTCTCTAGGGTTGCAACAGAACAACCCCGACCATCACCCCAACATACATTCTTCTGCTACAAATAGCCTCTTTGTCATCCAAGCCAATGTTCCTTGTTTAATTATAGATCTCATTAATTGAATAATCAAATGAGTTCAGGAATAGCTGATGGTGCAATTCGAAGCCCTTGCTAACGAAATGTATGTGCAGGCTGCACGACACTTTGTACTGGACGATTTGTGGGTATACTGAGATTATTAAAAGAACTGGAGCCATTGTAATTTTTAGTTTGCGCTGAGTGGATATTGATAAACCAGTGTTCGACATGTATATTAATTTCACATACATGTACAGTATGTCGTTCGCTTTTTGGAAATCCTTATCCCTCACGATATCTGTATCCCCGCCAATATCTTAAATACGTCTGTGTAGTGCTGGTCTTATATCTTAAAGAGAATTACGATGATACTCCTGGGCTAGGTGATCAGGAAGGGAAGGGAAGGGGTCTTCAGTTTATTTTGGGGCATAAAATGATCTTAGCAGCGACACCAGCTCTGTTGCTTGAAGTGATAAGAAATCTACCACTGAGTCTCAAGCCTCGATATACCATTTTGTAAAGTTAAAACTACATAAGTCAAATTTCACTTATCCGATACTAGAAAGTTATTAAAACTAAAATATATGCCGTTTTACACAATTTGTGTCAATTCATCTGATGTTTACAGTTGAATGACTTGGAAAACAATTAAATTTGAGTTCTTAAAACTTAACATTGAGATTTCATTGTATGCATGTTGGATGGGACCTTGAGTAGTATAAGTCTTGGATATACTTTTTATGTCACTTTGACTTGTAGATTGAATAATTTTCCCCAACTTATTACAGGTACATTGCATATTTGGGCTTCATTTACATATTGAATATATAGTCATTAATCATGTAACTCGGTCTATGAATGTAAGGATATGTCGTTTATGATATATCGCGGTAGAGATGCTCACGATTCATATCGTGATATACATGCCATATATTTATGATATATCGCGGTACAGATGCGCACGACTCATATCGTGATATACATGCCATATATTTATGATATATCGCGGTATAGATGCTCGCGATTCATATCGTGATATACATGCCATATATTTATGATATATCGCGGTACAGATGCTCACGATTCATATCGTGATATACATGCCATATATTTATGATATATCGCGGTATAGATGCTCGCGATTTATATCGTGATATACATGCCATATATTTATGATATATCGCGGTATAGATGCTCACGATTCATATCGTGATATACATGCCATATATTTATGATATATCGCGGTACAGATGCGCACGACTCATATCGTGATATACATGCCATATATTTATGATATATCGCGGTATAGATGCTCGCGATTCATATCGTGATATACATGCCATATATTTATGATATATCGCGGTACAGATGCGCACGACTCATATCGTGATATACATGCCATATATTTATGATATATCGCGGTACAGATGCTCGCGATTTATATCGTGATATACATGCCATATATTTATGATATATCGCGGTATAGATGCTCGCGATTCATATCGTGATATACATGCCATATATTTATGATATATCGCGGTATAGATGCTCGCGATTTATATCGTGATATACATGCCATATATTTATGATATATCGCGGTATAGATGCTCACGATTCATATCGTGATATACATGCCATATATTTATGATATATCGCGGTATAGATGCTCGCGATTTATATCGTGATATACATGCCATATATTTATGATATATCGCGGTACAGATGCTCACGATTCATATCGTGATATACATGCCATATATTTATGATATATCGCGGTACAGATGCTCGCGATTTATATCGTGATATACATGCCATATATTTATGATATATCGCGGTGCAGATGCTCGCGATTCATATCGTGATATACATGCCATATATTTATGATATATCGCGGTACAGATGCTCGCGATTCCTATCGTGATATACATGCCATATATTTATGTATTAAAAACATTGATTTAGTATTTACATATTGTGTTTTATATAATTGGCACATTTAGTACAATATAATGTATCATTATACGTATCATATTGTGATACGTATCGTATTATGAGAAAATGTATCGTTGCATCCCTCGAGGAAAATATCTATATTAAGCTCCATTTTGTGCTTCTTTTGGTAGCCTCTGAATGCTTATCTTCTTTTGGTAGCCTCTGAATGCTTATCTTCTTTTGGTAGCCTCTAAATGCTTATCTTCTTTTGGTAGCCTCTGAATGCTTATCTTCTTTTAAATCCTTTAAATCCAGTTCAGTGTGTGTTTTGAATCTTGAGCTACTTGTAGGAGAAGTTTTATATATTCTATTTGATTTTACATCAGCAGGTATCTCTGATGCTGAAGTATCCAACATTCTATAGAGATGTATAAATATTTCATAGATTCTGAATACTTAGGATATAAATGTGTAGATGTATGTTGAGTTCAGGTAGACGCTTGCGTAGCAGTGGGCCATAGGTCCCAAGTTCAAACCTGATTCATCGGTATATTGGTTTCGAATGAAGAATGCAAATATTGAGACTTTTCGTCAAAGTTGTCAAAGCAGATGCTGAATATTTGTACAAAAAATGTCCCTCAATAGTCGATTTGAAAATTTCGGAACCTAGAAATGTTCTTTCCTATGAAGTTTTTTTGATGATTCTTGTAAAGGGGTCATTTTAGAACAATTCTAGCTTGGTTGCCACTCTGGCAACCTTGGGCAACTTTTTTTATAGGCAAAATTCCAAGATGGCCGCCAAAACGCTTCCTGTATTTGAATAATTTTCTTTTATTATAAAATTTGAAGTGTGATACATCATACCTTGGGTTTTAGGGGTCAGGGAACCAATTTCTATGGTTATTTAATCATTTTAAATTCATATAGTCGTGATTCCATACCTTGTCGCATTTGGGGGGGGGGGGGCTTATCTCATTTGAGTACTGATTTTAATTATATTTATACTTTTGTGTTTGAAGATACGCATGGGGATACACAGGACCTATTCTCGTCTTAAAGCCCAGGGTCCCTACGGGGGTTGACTGTATTTCCAAATTTATATATAGATGGCGCCACTTTGAAGTAAAAGATGTTTTAGTTGCATGTATAGATGGCGCCACTACGCGTACATATGAAAGACGTCACACTTGCATTCTCAGTCACAGTCTCGGTCAGAGAATGTTGATATCGTAGGTTTTACCACACCTTTGATATGGCTAGTAACATAGAGTGTACATGCATCTTGCCAATATGCAACAGTTCCGACCAATTGCAAGCATTCAAAGTAAATGCAATAAAACGAATTATCGAATGTGCAATTGCGAGGCATGACGATGATACAAGAAAATCTATGCAAAAATTATTAGATGAGCACGGCGAACAAGCGTCTGTTAATCTACATAAAAACTGCTACTGCTCGTACACATCGAAGTCCCATATTGGTAGATATGTTGCAAAAAAGAGGAAAGAAGGGTTGATAGAGAGCGAAGACGTGCCCGCCGCGAGAGTAAGGCGCTCACAGGCGGTAGATTTTGATTTTAAGAATCAGTGCTTATTTTGTGCACAAATATGTGTACCGTTAGATCCAAAACATCCAGACAGGTGGGATAGGGTTGTTCAGTGTGAAAGAATGGGTTTGAAAAATTCTGAACCCTTTAAAGAGTCAGTTCTGCTGATATGTGATGATAGAAAAGACGATTGGAGCCAGGAGGTCGCCTTGCGGTGTCATGGAACGCACGACCTATCCGCCGCTGAGGCACAGTATCATGTCAGATGCTATGATGAATTTAGAAAAATTCCCCGTAATGCAGATACATCCACAGGGCTTGATGATAAAGTTTTACAACAAGTCGCAAATAAGATGTTCGCAAATAGGAAGAAACAAACATGGACGTCGTTAGACTTATATGATGAATACTACAAGCTTGGCGGGGTGTTGACCAGAAAACAAATGTTTTCCAAGCTTGTCAAGTATCTTGGGGATGACCTTATTGTATTAAACATTCAGGGTTGTGCCTCTGTTGTCGGATTTCGTGAGTATGTTGGTACGATTTTGAAGCTTTCCCAAATAGACACCGTTGATGAAGACAATGACGACTTATTGGCTAGAAAAATAACAACAGAATGTAAAAGTATTATGACAAGCAATCACAAGTATGAGCTTACCGACTTTAGTCATGAGAGGACAAAAGAAACAACCAGTCCCACACTACTTAGATTAATTTCAAAGCTTGTTGCAAATGTCGAAGTTACAAAACGATCCCTTTCCCTATCACAATCCATTCAATACAACATAACAAATTCAAGAAATCAAACGACCCTTGGATTGGGCATCAAACTACACCACAAATTTGGTAGCAGTGAACTAATTCACATTTTACATGATCATGGATACACAGTGTCCTACGACGAGGTCCTGAAATTTCGAAAATCAGCTGCCATGTATGTGTCTGATAATGTTGACACGCTGCACAAGGTGATGGGACTTTCGAGAAACGTTGGCGTTATTTTTGGCTGGTATGACAATTTTGATCTGTTTGTTTCAACCCCAAACGGACGCAGAGAAACTCACGCTATGGCCACAGAATTCCAGTTGCACCCAGCTGGAATCATTGAGACATCATGTGATGTGAATTCGGAAATGAGCGCTCTGACAATCCCTCGTCTAACCGCAAAAGAAACCAAGAATGTTGGGAAAAACAGGGCTGTCAAAATTATCCATCATGCAGGGCCAAAGAAGGTGTTGCCCCCCGCAATCAACAGAACTGGGACCAGCTACGCGAGGATTTCTGCTCAGTATAGTAGTCTTCTTGTTGCCCAGGAAAAGGATATGAAATGGCTAAATAGTTTGAACCAAGAACAAGATGTAATGGAATGGAATGGCTTCAATAATGCCATTAGCAGAGATCAGAGTGTACCCAAGCCTGCCACTATTTACAAATTAGGCCCATTGATAGATGCCCCTCCGTCCCACCCGGACACGATTCTTACAACCCTTACATACATGCAAGCAGCACTGCTTGATATGGGGATGTCGAAAGTTCATCTGTGTATGGACATGCAACTCTATGCTGTTACACAGCAAGTATGCTGGTACAAGACAGACGAATTCAAGAATGTAGTTGTTCACCCAGGTGGTATGCATATCATACAGTCCTTTTTGAGCTGCATCTCAAAATTGATGAAAGGTTCAGGCCTTGAAACATACGTGGCTGCAGCATATGGTGGGCTTACGGGCATATTCAATGGTAAGTCTTGGGTGAAAGCCATGCGAGCTTACAGGAATGTATCGACTGCCCTACTCCAAAGATTTTTATCTGTTGGAGAGAGAACGTTCGATGAATTGGAAGAATACATGGAGAGAGCTAGATTGCATCCGACGGGCAGGCATTGGGTTGATAATTTCCTGTTACCTACCCTTCTCATTCATCAGTTTGAGAGGGCAGAGAGAGAAGGGGACGTTGCTCTGAAAGAAATCACACTTAAAAGGATGATGAAGTATTTCTTTGTTGCGGGTCATGTGCAATATGCCCGCTACCTCACCCAGTACTTGCTGGAAATGAATGAAAGTGAGGAAGAGGAACGGGTTGACCTTGTTTGTAGACACAAGGAAGGTTACTGGAATGCTGTTTCAGCTGACCAGTTTGGTGAACAGACGGCAATAAAGATAGGAAAAGGATCTCTCAAGGGAATGACATTATCACCCGAGTTGGTATCTGAGTGGATCGATGCTTTCCCTGTTACAGTGCACATAGCTGATCGGCTTGACGGTATCTATACCACAGAAGAAAGTCAGCAACAGAGTTCTCAGAAACAGCATAAAGAAGAACTTCTGCATCGTCGTAAGCTAGATGCAAAAGACAGAGCCGGGATTCAGACAGAGGTAAATAAATACCCGCATCCGCTTGAAGACGCACGTCCCTACCTGTTCAACCCTGTCTCCGGACAAATTGCCTCTCCTGACGTCAATGTAGCAGACTCCCAAGTTCTTGGTGATCAGTTAGAACGGAATTACATTTCAAGTTTACCTGGGGGGTTCTACAATGTTATAAGCTCCCCAATCCGGACTATGAACAGTTCAGAGAAACAGGCAAAGGGAACAAAGAATAACCCTGTGATAGACCTTGAAACAATATTCCTTAGGCTCTTGTTGATTGGCCAACAGAGACAACTTGAGCTTGGTCCCTTATTTTCTTACGAGCTATGTGCAGTTCCACCTGCTCTCATAGATGAGTATAGCTGTTTGAGAAAGGGAAACAAGTCCGGACTTGTTAAACGACTGGGTGTTCTTGAAATGAACCCAGATAATCCAGATATGGTCATAGTAGATGTTTCCCAGTTGTTCTATCATATTGTCTGGCCTTTTGGAGGAAAGCCCTCGGATCTCGTAGAGTCTATCAAAGAACGTCTCAATCATTATCCCAATGAATCGAAGAAAGTCATCGTCTTTGATAAATATGAAAACATCTCGGCAAAAGATCACGAACGAAAACGTAGAGCAGATGAAGTTGTCATCAACTATGAACTTTCTATCAGCAGCAAACTTCCAAAGCGTGATGCAATTATGAAAAACAAACTCAACAAACGGCAGCTTGGAAGTGTCCTTTGTACCTTTGATTTCGGAGACGGTACGACTACAGATTCCTCCGACGATTATGTCTTTGGTCATGACGAGGCAGACATCACCATGGTTTCATACGTGCTTGATGCTGCTAATAAAGGTCACAAAGTTGTCAGAGTTTTGAGCAATGACACAGATGTTTTTGTGCTGTTGGTGTACTGGGTGCACCTGAGTCACTTGACATGCAAAGTTCAAATGGAGAGATGGGATGGAACCATTCTCGATATCGGAGCTACATGTTTATCTCTTGGGGGTAAATGCCTTGAACTTCTTGGGATGCATGCTCTCAGCGGATGTGATACAACGTCATTTCCTTTCGGTAAAGGGAAAATAAGTGCCTTGAAAACCATGCAAAATGGTACGTTCCCCGGCCTGCAAGAGGTTTTAGGAGAGACAAAATCCACAAATGAAGAGGTAGTAGCTGCTGCTACAACATACATTCTCGCTCTCTATGGCCAAGCTCGTGCTCAGTCACTGGAAGCAGCCCGCTTTAACCTCTTTAAATTGAAAAAGCGCAACCCCAAGGTATCCTCTTTACCCCCTACATCAGCAAATTTCAAACAACACGCACTGAGAGCCCATTTACAGGTTATGCTTTGGAAAGCTGCAAATCAGCATGTTCCACCAGTTGAGACGAGTGACATTACCAACTTCGGATGGAAATTTGAGGACGGACTTCCAGTGCCTGTCATCGATGAGGGAATTCCAGCACCACCAGAGTTAACAGAGGTTATCCGATGCCAATGCAAAGCTCAAGATAAAAAGTGCGGCAAGGAGACGTGCAGCTGCCATAAAGACAAACTGTCCTGCACTAGCTACTGCAACTGTGCCGGTGGGGGCGATTGCTTCAATCCTCATACCACACATCAAGTTATACCTGATGAGGAGAATGAAGTACAGGCTTTGACAACTCAAGAAGAGACTGTCAATGAAGAAGAAGAAGAAGTTCCTGATGCTTTGAATGTAGATGAATGGGTGTAAATAGTATTGATTTGCATGTTAATGAATGGGTGTAAATAGTATTGATTTCCATGTTTTGATTACGTTCTTATATTTGATGCTCAAAAAAGCAAGATATTAAATTTCCGAAACTTTGTCCTCGAATATTTCAATGTGAATTTTTGACATTTCCTGGCAGTAAACTGTTGTTTACATCTTCAATATTAAGCCTCGATGATATCAAATTTAAAAAGTAACATCAGAAACGGACTAAATGGTACCTAAATACCATGCCATTATGTGTCACACTTCCCTTTTTGAGAAAAAAGAAAAGTATCAAATTGCAGGAAGTGATTTTGCGGCCATTTTGGAATTTTGTGCATAAAAATATTGCCCAGTCACGACTGGATGACCTTAAAATGATGAAATACCCATCGAAATGGATTTCTTGACCTCTAAAACCTCTGATATGATGTATCACACTTCATGTTTTATGATAAAGAGAACATTATCGAAATACAGGAAGCGTTTTGGCGGCCATCTTGGAATTTTGCCTATAAAAAAAGTTGCCCAAGGTTGCCAGAGTGGCAACCAAGCTAAAATTGTTATAAAATGACCCCTTTACAAGAATCATAAAGAAAACTTCATAGGAAAGAACATTTCTAGGTCGGCCATTAGAGACATAGGGCTGTCAAATCGACTACAATGATTTGTATCATGGTTCAAAATGTGTATATACTGTAGTGTACTATACAGTGCTACTTTATTGACTACCAGTCTGAAAGTCCTGAGTTCGAATCTTGACTAAGACGACAATATTGCCTTTCATGTCCGGTACAATTTTTCAACAGTTGAGAATTAAGAATATTTTTCAGAAAACATTTATACCTTGGTCGAATTAAGGAAATGAGAAGTCGTCGTCGAAAGGGGGATTCTCGAAGTCTCGGTGAAATCACACTACGAGCTAAATAAATACACTCTCCGAACATTCCGAGCATGACTTACATGTAGGGATAAACTCGGTGTTTATCATAGACTGTCATGCCACTTTGCTGAATAACATTTTAAGCACGAAAGCTATATGAGCAACAAAACTGTTGAAATTCATAATGGAATCTTACGAAGATTTTACTGTCAAATGACCGTCCTAAGTCGGTATCGCAAATGCTGTTTACTCAAATCTTATTTGTGTTATTCCTTTGTATTTTTTTTTTGCACGGTATCACATTATTGGTGACTTCAGTCATACGGCTCAGTCAGATGCGTTTATATTTTCCTTAACGAGAGAAGACAGAAAGCATCTGCCAGGCTGTTTGATACAAATTACCAAGGACATGCACATAAAAATAAGTCCAAAAAAGCCCGGCAGAAAAAATTACAAAAATATTTGATTGTACTGCTGTTACGATACAAACTTGTGACGGTCAATAAAAGTAACAAACGTCGCTCATTTGGTATGGTAAACCGGTTTACGGGCGTCCACCTTCGCACTCATCGCAAAAGCTGCACAAACAAAGGACACACATTTAGAAGTCTATAAATAATCCTTCATATAGAGAACAATGATATACAGATTTCTCAAGACGAAAGGTCATAAAAATTGTCACACGAAAAGTAATGGTATAATATGAATAATATGCTTGTATCACAAAAATGTAAGACGACATCAACATGAGTAAACCTGTAATCGAGCTCAGATCCTTTAGGTGTAGGAGTCCCGATTAACAGTAAGAGGGGACGAGGCTCATGATCAGGACCTTGTCTGCTCTGCAAAAGTTTGGACAAAGTCCGACATAGAATCCCCACCGCCCTGTAAGTCAGCGTTCAACACTTAATTGAAAGTTTGTATAGGGCTGTAGAAGGACTCAATACAAGACCTATGGTCTTTGCGATGATCTCGGGGTCATACTTTTAATGTCGAAAGCGTTTAAGAATTTTAGAATTTAGAATTTTATGAAATTATTGGAAACTTTGACCCTCTTTAGCTTCACAATTTTAAAATTAATAAGTAGCATTCATTAAGTTGTCTAAATTGGATATGACTTGTTTTTCTTTGTTTGACATGTGAAGACTATGGGTTTCCGGCAGTTGTGGCTGTTTTTAGTGGATGTTTTCTCCATTTTGACACCTAATTACACTTCCGGTTTTACAATATTCACAAGGAATTTCACATAAAAAAAGTTCTATATGTTGTATTTTATGTTAACGTTAGTGTTTATATTAGATTTAGAAGATTTTGAAATGGTATATTTCTTGATAAATTGATGTACAACTAAACGCTCAGTTGAAAAGACCTTCTCATGAACAAAATGTTACGTGAAAAAAGTTGGTTACATATTCGTTTTTTCATAAAGCAAAAACTTATCGGAAAAAACAAAACTTGGAATAATATTAAAATATAGTTTATCGAGACGACCCTCTAAAATAACCATATTATATAAACTTAGAGTATACTCAAAATATTATATTGAAAAATAACTTTGATTACCAAAAGGTTTCATTTTGTGTAAATCTATAACATCCTTCCCAGATGGAGTATAAAGGTCATGCTTTGTAACTACCTTACAGAAAAAAAAAATTAACTCTGTGAGTTAAATAAACAAAATATTAAAACAAACGCAAGATAAAGAACTGAAATTTTTGATCGGGGCTAGATGTCACTAATGTCATAGTATTATAAAATCAATAGCACAACTATTGCCAAACTACTATATATAATGATTTTTCCGCAAATTTCGACATTTGTAAAAAAAAAAAAAAAGGTCCTTGTACATCAGGTACCATGAAGAGAAAAATTGAATGGTATCAAATGCGTTATCGGCAATGCTATCAGTGATGACCTATACCGTATTAATCAGAGAAGGTTGACATTGATTTAAGATCAACAAATCATTCATGTATCAGTATTTGAAAGATGTTTTGCCATTAATGTATGAAAAAAGACATTGTTTGCTCTGTGATTAATGTACTAATTGCTTAAAATATACATGTGAAATTCCGTAAGTAACAAGAAACACTCAGTGTCCACTTGGCCTTTATCAAGTTTAATCAAAATAACAAAATCTCTAAGTGAAATCCATATCTCATGGTTAAATTTGCCAAGCACTTTGTGGCCGAAAATTTATGAACATTTTGTGGTTATTGTAATGTTACTTATTTATTTGATACTTCCATTCTTAGGACTTCTTATCATTATATAAAATTTCAGTCTGACATGGATAGGGGTCAAGTTAGATATGAAAATAAATGTTGCTACTTGACCACATCAGCTTACAGCAGTGGACATTAATGTATTCATGCAGAGACCAGAAACTCGAGAGGAGTAAGCATGTCCTGCTTGGCTAGCCACCACATATTAAATGAAGGCCAATGCACTAGATATAAAGCAGGCTTAGTTCATGATAATATTCCAACCTTTTGTGGGGAACTCTCACGAGCTCCACACTTCGAAGAAAATAAATATAACAGTAATCTTAGCTGGATGTAAACAAAAAGTATATAGAATATGGTACATCTGTACAAGATCATGACAAAGTTAAAATACAGAAACCAGTCTTATTAAACTTGATTAAAGCGTTACTAGGGGCGTGGCCTGTAGCCAGGGGATGTACACTTATTGCGATTAATGCATCTGATCCCTCTTCCGCTTCTCCAAATTTCCAGATTTGCTCTCTGTTCTTTATTTTTCTGACATTTCACGTATTCGATATCATTTAAAATTCAAAGAAATGATCACAGTGCCAAGAAAATTAACATAACAGACTAGGGAAGCATTTTCTCTTAATCAGAATTGGTCCACATAAATGTATTTTGATTAAAAAAGAATATCAACTATTTATGTCTTTTTCATCTCGGATTCTGGAAAATACTGGATTTTTGTTGTAAAAGGGGTGTTATCATCATTTGCTGAGATTTTGTACCAGCTTATTTCAGTGTACATGGAACTGAATTGATTCTGTCTATATTTATCACACAATATTAATTATACGTATTTGTTTAATATTAAGGATCTTATTCATTATATTTAAGCTACATACAATTATATCAAAGAATTTTTGAATTCCAATGAATATTAAAAGGTTCGTTTTTATTTCCAAGAAGAGCAATAACGCGACAGATTAATGAAGTGTTTTAATAACAACTCTTCGACATCATTCGTATTCATGTTTGAAAAAAAATATTTCTGTATTTTAAATCAAAGGTCACATTTGATACATAGATGATAACAGATATCATATTGTAAAATAGGCATAAGTTGTCAAAATGAACATATGGTACATCAAATTTTAAAATGCATATACATGTTCAGATATCTTTTATTACACAGTAACCGTATGTGAATTTTGCAACCCGTATTCCATTGCTATTTTTATTAAGTTTTTCATAATCTTAATGCGTCAGTAAAGCATCAATTATGTAGAATTTACTACATACTGTGCACTGAACTTCGAATAAACCTGTTCATCCCCTTGTATTGGGACATTTACCGTTGCCATTGTGCTTAACAAAGCATACTGTACTCAAACAAATGTGGCTTTAATGATAAAAAAGGATATTGAACATTGATCTTCTTCTGGCCCGTCTATTAATTTCCGCCTCTTCATTTATCTGCAAGCCTTAAGGATAATTTATAGTCACAAACTTAAAATGGTGCTTTACGGCATAAAATTTATTTTATATGATTGTCTGTAACGAAAGTCATGATTTTAAGGCATCTCTAATTGGATTCATATTTCTCATTGAAAAACATGAATGCTTAATTTCTGATACAAACTTTGTATGACTTTCCTTTCATGGACCATACCAAAATGAGATTTATAACATACATATACAATCTGAATCAATTATAATGTGATACAAGCAATGATTGATTGATTGATTATTGTTTTACGTCACTTCACGATTATTTCACGTATATGGTGACGGCATCTGCCTGATGCATTGCATACAAATTTAGACCTTTGCAACGGACCCACCCGAAGCACTGAGGGATCTTTTACGTGCCACGCCTATCGTGACACGGAACCTCGGTTTTTACTGTCTCATCCGAAAGACAGAACACAGGTGTGCCTAGGGCGGGAGTCGAACCCGGGACCTCTCGATCACGAGCTGAGCACCTTATCCACTAGGCTACACCGGCTTGATACAAGCAATGACTTCAATTTTGGAATGTGTTATTGCAAACTTCAAAGTACCATTTTGGTCAGTTCAAAAGTACATCAAATTTTATCAATCGCAGGTATTGCGGAAAGGCCATCACAAATATACTATTTAATGTTTTAACCGGATGTACTGCGACCATGAATGCCTTGTAATACCGCAGTGCATATTTCGTAGTGTAGAGTGATCTCACGGCCGGTGTTACGTGATCTCACATTTGGTTCACTCAAACATTAAGTGTTGTAACGTTCAGTTTGGTGTCATGATAATTCTGTCCATAATCTGACTCACCGAAAAAGCAAATTTACAAATGAATTAAATAAAATATAAGTAAAAATGAATAAATTAGAAAATTCCCAATGAGCTGCAACCTGATATACCTCCATCAAGAATTACTTTTACAATTTGGGATTGACTACTGTAAATTTAAAGTCAAAGAAACAAAGGCCGTGAGAGTCTCATTAATTTGATTAACAGAAGTCAAAGATGAAGACTGCTCCACTGTACAATTTACCCAGCCTCAGAATGGCTTACATAGAGATATCGTTTCGTCGAAATCAGTAATGCCGTTACGGTCAGTACATTTTTCATTATAAAATGTTGTTTCTATGAGGGTGACATATACATCTTTACCAAGGCTATCGATGGCTTTGTTTCCAGGATTAATCAATCTGTCAAGCTGTAAACAAATACCGCCTCTCTGTAAGTGCCATTCTTTCCTATGGTAAAACAGGACTTGACGCGTCCAATCCATAATGGAGTGTGTGTTAGAACCTAAATTGAAGTTCATTTCTCTAATACGATTAATTATTGACGAAGTGATGTATATGTTTGTACGTGATGCGATATTTTGCATTTGACATGTTAGAAGAAAAGACTAGAGATCACACTAAGTTGTTTGACAAAACATTGACATAGACATATATAACAGAAACAAGTACATATATAATCGGTAAGAAAGTAGTGAAATCTGAGACTTACATGATGTATATGACAGTAACACAGTCACTGAGATAGGATGGTTTACAACAAATGGTACACTTTCAAACTTGCACTTCACGAGTTATGAACCCACACGAAAAAGTGTTCTTCATTTAGAATAAAAAAAAACGTTTCAGTTTTCCCATTTCGACGAACTTTCTAATGAATATCGAGTTATATTAATGTAAGAAATAAGTAAAGGGCAGCAACGAGTTCTACTCGTTTTGTACTATTATTTCATGAATACGTAGAGTATGCCCTGATAAATCTTGTCTTTTTGACTAATTTCTTGTACTTTTTCTGTTACTGTGGTAGTCACGTCATGTGATATTGTCCAACCATTTTTTCATTTTGATATCTCTTAATATCATTTTATATTTATTTAATTCATTAATTTACATTTTTTATTACGGAATTTATTCCTTTGGTACTGTCAATATCATGAAAATATTCAGAAAAATATTTTGCAAATTTATCAAGTAGAACTAACCGGTTTGGATATAAGTACCTATTGTGATGTACAGGGAGAGAAAGAGAGTTCTAATTAGAAAAACACCACTTTCAGAGACTTCAATTATTGTTCATACTTACTTTTACATGGTTATCATGTACTAGTGTTGATTCAAATGATCAATTTAAAGGTTTATGAAAAACTACGGAGGCCTATACGTGCCACATAAAAAAAAATACAATTATGTCATTGTAATGTTAATATCTCGTTATTATAACATACGACGGATGTCATAACGACTTATTATCTCGTTATAACGACACATTATCTTGTTAAACTGACATATTATCTTGTTAAACTGACATATTATCTTGTAACACTGACATATTATCTTGTTATACTGACATATTATCTTGTTAAACTGACATATTATCTTGTAACACTGACATATTATCTTGTTATACTGACATATTATCTCGTTATTACGACATATTATCTCGTTATTATGACTTAATATCTCGTTATTACGACTTAATATCTCGTTATTACGACATTATCAGTTATTAACAACTAACAAACCTAATAACTGTTCTATTTTGTCGAGGACAATTTACCGCACACACAAATGATCAGTTCCAGAACACCAACGTAGTTTATATTATGATTCTCAGTCTAGTTTTGCTTATTGTCCGCCACTGCCGTACAAATTTTTACAACTGACTCTACACAAGAATTTCTAGGTCAGTCACATGACCAAAATCAGCCATTTCCATTGGGTCAAACTAGTCCGAGGTCAAATAAAATATGGATGTCGTTATTACGACTTATCACAGTAATAATGACATCATTCACAAGTTGTTATAACGAGATATAAAGTCGTAATAAAGAGAAAATATGTCGTAATAACGACATCGTTTATATGTTGTAATATCGAGATAATAAGTCGTAATAACAACATCCATTTTATGTCGTAGTAACGAGATATTAAGTTGTAATAACGATATATTTATTTTTTCTTTTATGGGGCACGTATAGATTTCCGTAAAAGGCAGATTACCCATGGTGTTTGATATAATGTACCAAATCAAGAAAAAGCGACTATTTATATTAAAAAGGGATCGGCAATGACATATGTTGTTGGTAGTGTTTATGCCTTGGGGATTTACACTGAGGAACAAAACATACCATGGTCTGGCAAAAACTTCAGTATCAACTATGATTAAATGCATAAAGCGATTCAAAATATATTTCCTTTATACGACGCAGTTGATGAGCCTTACGGGGACATTAATTGTCGAAAACGGTTTTGTGTTCGTATATTACCAACGATTTACAAATATTTAGTGTCGCCTAATATGGCGCATATGGTAGGTCAAACAGGAAACACTTCTCCCAGAGACCTGGTTTCATCTTTAATGTCGTGGCAAACATGAATGTCTGTCGGAAAACATTTATGCATATGGAGAGGGGCAGTCGCCGAAAAAAAAAAGTTGGTCATGATGAAAAACCATCGTAGCCACAAAGAAAACACATATAACAATAAATGTGACTCTCTCGTCCGTATTATTCAGAGAGCAATTATCTAATATTTATGAAAATTTATTTTATAATAAATATTAGAACATTATAATTAGAACGTTATAATTTTCTGCACCAGATGCGCATTTCAACACTTTATGTCTCTGTAGTGTAAAATACACACAGTCATTCACACTGACGTATTGTGCCCTCCGCTCTTGAAATCGTCGTTTACATTCAGTGTCGGAGAGGAATAGGTGTCCCCTGTTATACTAGCGTTGTCAAAATGCAAAATCTTGAATGATTTTTTTTTTTTCATTTATTCTTCTTGTTTGTCCTATTAGTTCAGAATAAATCGTCAGATCTACAGATTTCTCTCTGCATTTTTGTCTGCCTGTGGACATGCACGGATCTTGAGGGAGACCGGAGAGGGATGATGGGGGAAGTCCGGTTAAAACATCCTCCAGAAATTTGCAAAAATTATACCACAATTTATGAAAAAAGTTGCGATGCCTACATATAAAGAGGGTTTCGCTAAAAAAAAAATTTGAACCCCCTCCCCCCCTTTTTTTAAAGAAAAAAAATTCGCACATGGTGGCTAATGGTGTTTATTTTCTGCATACACTTGCTTGAAAACACATGGGACGTGTATATATCGTCTACACTGGATTTTTGTAAGGCATTATAATTACGTCAAATTGCAAAACTTATTAACATTTCGGAAATCATATCCTTGACAAGGGGAGAAAATATTACAAAATATCAGAAAAATAATTTTCTATGTATTGGGAATGGTTTCGGTATATTTTACTTTCTTTATTTCGGTTTAGATATAAAAATTCTGAAATATTTTCGATACACAGTAGAGAAATTTTTTCAGGTAGAATGTTTTTTCTAGGTTTTCTAAAGGACACCGGAATTAAGATTAAATCTAATGAATGTGATTTTTTTTTCTTAAATTTTTTTTCAAAACATCTGAATCTGAAGAAAGTTTTATAAGTGAACTAGGTAATGTAGACGACAGTTATATCTAGTCCGACATTAAAAAGCAAATTAGCACTTTGTATTTGTAATGATTGAAATCTTAGAATTGAACGTCAATATTTGTCCATAGTCACGTGCTTTTTATTGTTATAATAGAGAATTTCAACTGTAATTGTGTTTTCTGTAATGTGAACCATCTTAGAAAAGACCCTAAGCTCTCAATACAAGCCAGTAAAAATGTTTTCCAGGCTCATAATAGAAGCGTATTTGTGCGGAATGAAGGACATTATTCCCTTTCTGTCACTAACTAGATTTCTCTAAATTACGTACGTAGACACCATTACAAATGAGCATGTTATTGAGAGCTGAAACATGTTTACTTGCTGTGGAATATATATGAAATACTAATCAAAGATAATGGCACTCAGTTTTCTTAAAAACACTCTAGAGAAATTGCGCAAACATATAAGAAGACGTGCACGAGTGGAATGCCAACAAAAAATCAAATGAAATAAAAAGAAAAAAAAAACAAACAAACAAACAAAAAATCAAAGACAAAACTGGTAAGAAAGAAAGAAAGGAGAAATAAAAGTGCGTAGAATGATAGACGATAGATTCGGTGGTATCTTTCCGGCGAAACCGACAACACATACAATTACCGCTTCCCCCTTCTACACACACACACACACACCACCACCACCACCACCACCCACACACACACCTATACACACACACACACACACACACACACACACACACACAAATGTATATATATATATATATATATATATATATATATATACTGATCTCCTACCGGTATATATACACTGATCTCCTATCAGTTATTCTCAGTTTTCGTCATAGTATGATACTGTTTTCCATTCATCATTAAGCCTAGAAGTCGGTGACGCCACCAACGATGCGCCACACTATAATACTATCATACATGTGACTCCAAACCCTATTAAGGGACAGGCTCGGTGTTGTGGTTAAGCGCGGTTGGTTTGCGGCACCGACGATACGGGTTCGATTCCCGGGCTGCACCACTACGTTTAAGACTCCTGCTTCCATGTTGCAATATAACTGAAAAATTGTTGAAAGCGACGTAAAACACGTATCAACCAACCAACCAACCAAACCCTATCCATATTGTGCCAGTGGATTCTAAATGAGAAATGATAGCTGGTTTAAGGAATTAATTTCGTCTGCTATGTGCTCTGCGTTAAAGAATTTTCTGCAGAAGCAGCTGACGTCGAACCATTAGACTTCTGTAGTGAAATATTACATAAACACCTTCCTGCCCTGACCAAAATAAATAAATAACAAAAAAAAAAAAAAAAAAAAAAAAAAAAAAAAAGAAAAAAGAAGAAGAAAGTGTGCCCGGAAAATTGACTTTAGTTGAGTATTTCCAACGTTACCTCCAAGATTGTTATACATGTTTATAAAATCCATTTTGCCTTAAGTGATGAAAACAAGTTTTTGTTTTACAAAATTTGGCAACAAAATGAAACAATGAAACAAATATAAAACTTGAAAGGGACATTATCGTAACCAAGAACGATAACTCCGTAAAGGAAATTATTTAGAAATATCATGTTTCTCAGGAATGTTTATAGATTTCTTTCATGTTTGGTAATTAAATTTCTTTAGAAAATAAATAAATAAATAAATAAATAAATACATCTATCGCAATAATTCTATTGTAATTTGAGTTGTTTTTTTATTTTCTTATTTTTCACCCCGCTGAATTTTACTATGGGAAACACATATCCTATCTAAATTGAATTTTAATTGTAATTAACTGATAATCCCCCAAATGTATCAACTTATGTTATTTTTATTTTTACAATTATCTAGAAAAACTTCAGAAATATTCAACTTATCCCAGGTTTTGGGCGTACACGGACAGTACATGTAAACCTTCGTAAATGAGACTCCGAGAGCTAGAAAATAGATACAGTGGGACCTAAAGGAGCATGGTCCGATTGAAGTCGGGAAAAGTATGAAAAAAATGTAAACGGATTTCTTAAACGGCAATCGATTGCTAGTATATTATCTAAGATGTGTAAAACGCATCGTTACCAAAGTCGAAGTCCTTAATGAGATATGCCCGTTTTAAATTTGCAACATAACCAGGCCAACTCTTTGAATATTGATGAGGTCGGTCAGAGGAAATCACGTGACAATGAAACTCGAGCTTTACCCGATTCTAACATTTTTTCCACTTTTCTGTTTTTGGCCTCTGAGATTGTGTATAGTTATTTTCTACCACACTTTTGCTTTTCTCGTGCTCATATTCATCCATGTGAACCATTTTTGTTGTTTTCTACAGTGAATACCCGCGCATGCGCATGATTATGGGCGGAGCATCGCCTTATTTGGGGAATTGATACCAGCCGAATTTAATTCGACTCAATTACCTTTATTCTACGAAAACATTGAGGGATTTCAGTTTTAAATTTTGCAATTAACACAAAGTTTGTAATTTATGTAATACAGGAAAAATAAGATATTGTCGTAATTTATCCTTTTCATGCTCAAATTTTCCAGTCTCGGACTATGTCCCTTTAATTATAATCAAACCAGATATATTGAAATCCCCTATATATTGAAATCAAATCTATTATTCAGCCAAAGTAATACATTATCTATTCAAAATACCCTTTGATATTATGAATCGCTGATATGGACCATAAGTATATTTTAAAAAGTTTTCATTGTCCAAAGAGCCCAGCATTCTTCCTTCCATCAGTGGAATTTCCATGAAATTAAATGTGTTGATTTGATTACGCTCGTCACGTGATTACTATGTATTTTCCAACACGGTAACCAAGAATTAGTTATTAGGAAATGCCTTGGCATTTTCCGTTAACTTTTTACGTTAAATTATATTCTAAGCATGATACTTAATAACCATATCAAAAACTTTTTGTCAGAATATAACAGACGACAGGCGGTGTTAATTAGCGTCGGCCTGTATTAGATTTCTGACCCTGTATCAATCCGCACAATCACAACAGGTGACCATGTAAACAATGATGTCTGACTGCAGAAATACTGACTTAATACATTATTATACCACTGGTCTGTGGTTAAAAAGGCTTTATGTAAAGTGGAAGTCCACATTCCTTCCACTTTCAGTGAAATGAAAGTCCACATTCCTTCCCGTTCAGTGAAGAGAAGGTCCACATTTCTTCCGCGTTCAGTAAAGAGAAAGTCCACATTCCTTCCGAGTTCAGTATAGTGGAAGTCCACATTCCTTCCGAGTTCAGTATAGTGGAAGTCCACAATTCTTCCGCGTTCAGTAAAGTGAAAGTAAACATTCCTTCCGAGTTCAGTAAAGAGAAAGTCCACATTCCTTCCGCGTTCAGTATAGTGGAAGTCCACATTCCTTCCGCGTTCAGTATAGTGGAAGTCCACATTCCTTCCGAGTTCAGTAAAGTGAAAGTCCACATTCCCTTCGAGTTCAGTATAGTGGAAGTCCACATTCCTTCCACGTTCAGTAAAGTGGAAGTCCACATTCCTTCCGCGTTGAGTATAGTGGAAGTCCACATTCCTTCCGCGTTCAGTAAAGCGAAGGTTCACATTTCTTCCGCGTTTAGTATAGAGAAAGTCCACATTCCTTCCGCGTTTAGTATAGAGAAAGTCCACATTCCTTCAGCGTTCAGTATAGTAAAGTCCACATCCCTTCCGCATCCAGTATAGTGGAAGTCCACATTACTTCCGCGTTGAGTATAGTGGAAGTCCACATTCCTTCCGCGTTCAGTAAAGCGAAGGTCCACATTTCTTCCGCGTTTAGTATAGAGAAAGTCCACATTCCTTCCGCGTTTAGTATAGAGAAAGTCCACATTCCTTCCGCGTTCAGTATAGTAAAGTCCACATTCCTTCCGCGTTGAGTATAGTGGAAGCCTACATTACTTCCGCGTTGAGTATAGTGGAAGTCCACATTCCTTCCGCGTTGAGTATAGTGGAAGTCCACATTACTTCCGCGTTGAGTATAGTGGAAGTCCACATTCCTTCCGCGTTCAGTAAAGCGAAGGTCCACATTTCTTCCGCGTTTAGTATAGAGAAAGTCCACATTCCTTCCGCGTTCAGTATAGTGGAAGTCCACTTTCCTTCTGCGTTCAGTAAAGTGAAAGTCCACATTTCTTCCGCGTTCAGTATAGTGGAAGTCCACATTTCTTCCGCGTTCAATATAGTGAAAGTCCACATTCCTTCCGCGTTCAATATAGTGAAAGTCCACATTCCTCCCGCGTTGTGTATAGTGGAAGTCCACATTTCTTCCGAGTTCAGTATAGTGGAAGTCCACATTCCTTCCGAGTTCAGTAAAGTGAAAGTCCACATTCCTCCCGCGTTCAGTATAGTGGAAGTCCACATTCATTCCGCGTTCAGAATAGTGAAAGTCCATATTCCTCCCGCGTTCAGTATAGTGGAAGTCCACATTCCTTCCGCGTTCAGTAAAGTGAAAGTCTACATTCCTTCCGCGTTCAGTATAGTGAAAGTCCACATTCCTATTTTGTAGCTTCAGTATGTTTTCAGTGTTTGAGGGACGTGTGAAAATTCACATTGGTATTCTGTAGCTTTCAGGGGCGGATTTAAAGGCCCTCCTTTCTACCAAAGGTATGAATAAAAGTTCAGATCTGGTAGCTAACATCGCTGCTTTGGTTAATAAATATAGAGCATATATACCTTTTAATTTTGTGCACCATATGCGCATTTCGACAACTTATGTCCCTTCAGTGATGCTTGTGGCCAAATGAATGCAATTCTCAAAATATATAAATATATCAAGAGCAGTGTTGAAACCAAAATGACCGAAAAGTGAACCAAAGAATCTATCTAAGGACAGAGCTATGCATGAGGGAGATACTCCTTAGTTTTAGAGTGATTTACTTAATTTGATGACTGAAAATAGTTGACGTTCACATGTGCCTCTCCCCATTTTTTTTCCGAAATCTTGGATCTTCCACTGGCTTCAGCAAGTTTTCAGAACATGAGGTGCGTGTCTAGCAAATCAGGGGAGGAATATCAGCTTTAGTAATTGTCAATGTCAATGTCATTTAAAAGAAATTAATGAAAATAAATGATAGATAATAGATTAAGAAATAAGAATAGCCAATTTAAAACTATATTCAATGAAGTGTATATGTTTAAATATTGTGATCCAGCGTTTTAATGGTATTAAATACTTTTGAAATGTTTAAATCTACAGTACACACGCCTTCTTTACGGATTGTAAAAGTTTATACATGTACATATAAACAATCGCAATATTAATGTGCTTTGATGCACGCATACTAAATTAAATTTTAAATTTTAAACAATGCAGTGAGGTCCTGGCACTACAAGGCTCTCACGCTATACAAACATCAGCCATTGGTGTCGCAGAAGCAGATTCAAAACTTTTGTTAGGAAGATCGAGGAGAGGAGGTCTAACAAATTTTCGAAATGGGATCCAAACGTTGTGAGATGTAAATACCTGTGCATTTATTTTACAACTACTACTTTCATAATTTGGCCAATGCGAAGGTCAGTTCAGCCCAGACCCCGGTACATAATCTTGGATAAGTACATCACCGTGCATTAGAATAATTGTGTCAGAGACAGGGGGGAAGGGGGGGGGGGGGCTAAAGCGCAGGCCCCATTCTCTTTGACCAAAGTTGTATAAAACTACATTTCTGAGATAAATTTAGAAGGGCAATCAACACCTTCACCGAAATCTCATTCAAATATCGATAGTCTTGTTCCCCATTCTGATCTCGCATTCTGTTAGCACCCCTCCTCTCCCTAAAATCTGGACCAGCAACCCTAATTGTACAAAAGATAAATACATAACGGTTATAACCGATTCAAGTGCTATCATTTTCACTTCACTATTGTACTCATATAATTCGGCGTGTCAAACGGATGATTGAATTCTCCGCCACACGCTAGAGGTCGCCACCTCTTGACTGGCGACCCCCCGGATATCAAGGTTATACATTACAACTGAATCTACGTCGATTGGATGTAAACGGAGAAAAGAATTTGTGAAAGAAAGAACAGTATAAGGCCAAGGTTTTGGGAGGTACTTTTGAGTTAATGTAACAAAACATAATTTATTGTGTAGGATGTTTTATTTTATTTACCTAAAGGTAATATTTAATATACCGGAATGCATATTAAAACTCACGTGTATCATGCGCATTCTGTTTTATTTATCTATTTATTTACTTATTTATTTATTTATTTATTTATTTATTTATTTCGTTTTGGTGTTTTGTAACAGCTCTAAAAGTTTAGTGAGAACCCTCGACAAACATACTCTTTATTTCCTTGGTCTAATGGACCAATGCTAACAGATACTGGTTCTAAAATAATACCTATATAATTAGGACTGTGGAGTCCATGAACCAGTTATTATAAGGTATGTGATCAAACGGATATTTTATGAAGGAAACTTTTTGTGCCATTGCTCGTTATCTGTCTATAGCGTAATGCAGTGAGAAAACATGTTAATGCAGTACACTATTATTGTGTTGTATGAATTTAAGGAAAGGAAAACAGCATATACGTAAATCGATTATGGTTCTTTGGCGCAAAAGTCGTTATTAACTATCATTGATGAATTACGGAGAAAATTTAAATATGGAAGAAGATAACAATAGTCATGAATTGGTTAACACTCAAGAAAATGAAAAAGGGGATGAAGGAAGAGAAAGGCATGAAATAGTAAACGATATAGACAACGATACAAAAAAGATAGAAACTGAAACTACATTTGTAGAAATAAAACCCGAGTCTGATTGTGCGGCTAAGATCGTGTATGAAAATGAAACCGGGAAAGGAAATACCATTATTGAGAATAATGATGAAAATACGGAAAATCCATGTGCCCCTGAAACTAATTGGAAAGATATACCGGGTAGAGAAGCTATAGTAAAGGAAGGAAAAGCATTGGTAGACAAATCCATGACGCACGAGTCGGCTATTGGACAGCCTCCACTCTCGGCTGAGTCCAACAAGAGGATGAAAAGGCAGACTTCCATTCAAAGCATAATCTGTAGACCGAATTCTGTTGCTCCACTAGAAAGTCATAAACAGGTAAAAATACTTTTTCATAGGATGCATGCTGGTGTCATGATTTAGCGCTTGAATTGTGATTCAAACTACCTGCGTTAGATTCCTGGATTGAATGTATAATTGTTGAAATGTTGAAAGCCGAAAAAAAAAAAATAATAATAATAATAGAATAAATAAAAAAAAAAAAAAAAAATAGTAAATAAATAAAAGTAAATAAATGAAATAAATAATAATAATAATATATAGATAAATATTTAATAAAATAAATAAATGAAAATAAAATAATATAAATAAAATAAATAAATAAATAATAATGATAATAATATTAATAATAAAAACAATAACAAAATATTTTATTAATAATGATAACAACAACAACAACCAAGAATTAGGGAAGCAAAACCAATAGTTTAATACATATAACTGTGGTTCGTCTAAATTTTTGTTTCTAGGGACAATGTTGACAGTTGCTTGAAGTTCTATATCTAGAAATTTTTGTTGCAAATTTACGTTAATGTGATTCTCATATGACGACATTGTGTCTGAGAAATTCAAACAATACTTGTAAAGTCGACATAATTTTCTGTCGAAATAGCATCTGACATGTCGACATGCATGTATCTATCTGACATGGCAACATAATTTTTGACAAGGCGACATAACATCTGAGTAGTTGTAATTAAACCTACCAAGTCGACAAAATTTTCTGACAAGTCGACATTACATCTAACGTGTCGACATAATTTTCTCAGTCGACATAATACCTACCAAGTCGACAATATTTTTTGATAAATCGACGTAATTTCTGACAAGCCGACATAACATCAAACAGGTCGACATAAATGTTTGACAAAATCGACATAACATCTAACAGATCGACATAAATGTCTGGCAAAGTCGAGATAACATCTAACAGGTCGACATAAATATCTGACAAGTCGACATAACATGTAAAAGGTCGACATGATTTTCAAGTGAGAGTATATATCTTCTGCCAAATAGACGTAGCTATCGGAAAAGTGGATGGCAAAAACCTAAACCACCACAGGACACTCATGTCAGAATCATACTGAAAATTTTAAATTGCTTTTACTAGCTATCAAGATCCTGCACCGCAAGAAACATCGACTTGAAATCTGACACATCTGATGCAGAACAAAAAAATCCTAACGGTGTTATTGATACCACGAAGACACGAATCCCCCCAAAACAGGTACTTTTTTACTCCTTTTATCGCACACTAATAAAGATTTTATTGTACCTAGAGACTGAGAGCCGACGTAGTTTGGTTATTAGTGTGTTCAGTATAGAACTGACAAGTCATGGGTTCGAATACAGTTTCGTATTCCGGTTTAATTGTTTTCATCCGTAACAGAGCTCAAATTAAGATTTGATGTCAAAGGGAGAATACTTTGTGATTTTGATCTTAATGCTGCAGCTGCTTTTTAATATCAGTATGACATAGTCAAGTTGAGCGTGGTATTCACTTAGAGCCGGCTTGATTTAGTATACGTAGGTTGCATAATTGGCTCGATCTGTAGATGTCTCTGGTTCGAACCCCGTCGCTGTCTTGTCTTTTGGATGACACATTAGATCTCTCATCGCTTATGGTGGTACCGTTATGAGGAAATTTCAGTGCAATGCGTCCCAACAAAAAAAAAAAAAAAACACATTTATGATTGAAACCCCCTTTTCATTAAAATATTTACTAAAGCGCGAACCCCACCTCTGTTTTTCGGAAATGTATGGACCCCCCTCCCTTCCTTGTTTCAGATAATTATTTTTAATTCTTTATTACAGATTAACGACATTCCTACGATAAAATTTGCAACCTACAAATTTCAAAGAGATGCCAAATATGTCGCTAGCCACAGCCTTTGGACCACAGATCTCAGATTAGTGCACAATATCCCTCCTCCCAAACATCCCCAGACACGGAGGGCTTCAATCTGTGATGGAATTCCTTTCCAGAAAATAGACAGTAAGAGTGTGAAGGTAATATTGACTAGACAGTAAGAGTGTGAAGGTAATATTGACTAGACAGTAAGAGTGTGAAGGTAATATTGATTAGACAGTAAGAGTGTGAAGGTAATATTGGCTAGACAGTAAGAGTGTGAAGGTAATAGTGACTAGACAGTAAGAGTGTGAAGGTAATATTGATTAGACAGTAAGAGTGTGAAGGTAATATTGATTAGACAGTAAGAATGTGAAGGTAATATTGACTAGACAGTAAGAGTGTGAAGGTAATACTGACTAGACAGTAAGAGTATTAAGGTAATATTGACTACACATTAAGAGTGTGAAGGTAATATTGATTAGACAGTAAGAGTATGAAGGTAATATTGACTAGACAGTAAGAGTGTGAAGGTAATATTGACTAGACAGTAAGAATGTGAAGGTAATATTGATTAGACAGTAAGAGTGTGAAGGTAATATTGACTAGACAGTAAGAGTGTGAAGGTAATATTAACTAGACAGTAAGAGTGTGAAGGTAATATTGATTAGACAGTAAGAGTGTGAAGGTAATATTGATTAGACAGTAAGAGTGTGAAGGTAATATTGACTAGACAGTAAAAGTGTGAAGGTAATATTGACTAGACAGTAAGAGTGTGAAGGTAATATTGACTAGACAGTAAGAGTGTGACGGTAATATTGACTAGACAGTAAGAGTGTGACGGTAATATTGACTAGACAGTAAGAGTGTGAAGGTAATATTGATTAGACAGTAAGAGTGTGAAGGTAATATTGATTAGACAGTAAGAGTGTGAAGGTGATATTGACTAGACAGTAAGAGTGTGAAGGTAATATTGACTAGACAGTAAGAGTGTGAAGGTAATATTGATTAGACAGTAAGAGTGTGAAGGTAATATTGATTAGACAGTAAGAGTGTGAAGGTAATATTGACTAGACAGTAAGAGTATGAAGGTAATATTGACTAGGCAGTATGAGTATGAAGGTAATATTGACTAGACAGTCAGAGTGTGAAGGTAATATTGACTAGACAGTAAGAGTGTGAAGGTAATATTGACTAGACAGTAAGAGTGTGAAGGTAATATTGACTAGACAGTAAGAGTGTGAAGGTAATATTGACTAGACAGTAAGAGTGTGAAGGTAATATTGACTAGACAGTAAGAGTATTAAGGTAATATTGATTAGACAGTAAGAGTATGAAGGTAATATTGACTAGACAGTAAGAGTGTGAAGGTAATATTGAATAGACAGTAAGAGTGTGAAGGTAATATTGACTAGACAGTAAGAGTGTGAAGGTAATATTGACTAGACAGTAAGAGTATTAAGGTAATATTGATTAGACAGTAAGAGTATGAAGGTAATATTGACTAGACAGTAAGAGTGTGAAGGTAATATTGAATAGACAGTAAGAGAGTGAAGGTAATATTGATTAGACAGTAAGAGTGTGAAGGTAATATTGACTAGACAGAAAGAGTGTGAAGGTAATATTGATTAGACAGTAAGAGTGTGAAGGTAATATTGACTAGACAGTAAGAGTGTGAAGGTAATATTGACTAGACAGTAGGAGTATGAAGGTAATATTGGCTAGACAGTAAGAGTGTGAAGGTAATATTGACTAGACAGTAAGAGTGTGAAGGTAATATTGATTAGACAGTAAGAGTGTGAAGGTAATATTGACTAGACAGTAAGAGTGTGAAGGTAATATTGACTAGACAGTAAGAGTGTGAAGGTAATATTGATTAGACAGTAAGAGTGTGAAGGTAATATTGATTAGACAGTAAGAGTATGAAGGTAATATTGACTAGACAGTAAGAGTGTGACGGTAATATTGACTAGACAGTAAGAGTGTGACGGTAATATTGACTAGACAGTAAGAGTGTGACGGTAATATTGATTAGACAGTAAGAGTGTGAAGGTAATATTGACTACACAGTAAGAGTGTGAAGGTAATATTGATTAGACAGTAAGAATGTGAAGGTAATATTGACTACACAGTAAGAGTGTGAAGGTAATATTGACTAGACAGTAAGAGTATTAAGGTAATATTGACTAGACAGTAAGAGTGTGAAGGTAATATTGATTAGACAGTAAGAATGTGAAGGTAATATTGACTAGACAGTAAGAGTGTGAAGGTAATATTGACTAGACAGTAAGAGTATGAAGGTAATATTGATTAGACAGTAAGAGTGTGAAGGTAATATTGACTAGACAGTAAGAGTGTGAAGGTAATATTGACTAGACAGTAAGAGTGTGAAGGTAATATTGACTAGACAGTAAAAGTGTGAAGGTAATATTGATTAGACAGTAAGAGTGTGAAGGTAATATTGACTAGACAGTAAAAGTGTGAAGGTAATATTGACTAGACAGTAAGAGTGTGAAGGTAATATTGATTAGACAGTATGAGTATGAAGGTAATATTGACTAGACAGTAAGAGTGTGAAGGTAATATTGACTAGACAGTAAGAGTGTGAAGGTAATATTGATTAGACAGTAAGAGTGTGAAGGTCATATTGACTAGACAGTAAGAGTGTGAAGGTAATATTGACTAGACAGTAAGAGTGTGAAGGTAATATTGGCTAGACAGTAAGAGTGTGAAGGTAATATTGATTAGACAGTAAGAGTGTGAAGGTAATATTGACTAGACAGTAAGAGTGTGAAGGTAATATTGACTAGACAGTAAGAGTGTGAAGGTAATATTGACTAGACAGTAAGAGTGTGAAGGTAATATTGATTAGACAGTAAGAATGTGACGGTAATATTGACTAGACAGTAAGAGTGTGAAGGTAATATTGATTAGACAGTAAGAGTATGAAGGTAATATTGATTAGACAGTAAGAGTGTGAAGGTAATATTGACTAGACAGTAAGAGTGTGAAAGTAATATTGACTAGACATATATTATTATGGATTTGGCTTACATGGTTTCTTCATTAGAATTTACAGATTTTAGAGCTTGAAGTAGAGAGGGGAAACTGACTGTAGTTCTACACTTTAAAACCATGATGTGTGTTGTGGGGTTGGAATTGTAGGTTAAATGTTAGTTCCTTATTCTGAAGTTAAAGTAAGGCATGGCTATATCAATACAACGTTAAAACAAGAGAAAATTCGTTACATTTTACATGGTAGATGGATTTTTGTTTAGTGTATATATATATATATATATATATATATATATATATATATATATATATATATATATATATATATATATATATATATATATATATATATGCCATTTGAATGATTGAATTACTTTCAAATTATATAAATCTGTACATGTATCTTTATTGTACTAATTATATTTACTTTTGTTCATTCCTTTCGCAGGTTTCTCAAAATCTATATCGTCGACCCCTGTATGAACTTGTAGAATATTTAACATCAGAATATGATAGCGACATAGAGCGATTGAGGTCAATCTATTCTTGGTTGATTGGAATCACATTGCAGCTGGACAAAATCAAATTTCCTATCAAAGCGTCAACAAAGGGAACGGCATTCGACTTCCTACGAAAGTTCAAACGGAAGATGACGAATCATGCCGAACTTTTTGCAAACATGTGCAGGTATATATTGTCTGTTCATATATAGTTTGTTCATAGCTGGTGAGGGTTTTGGTTTTTATACCAGAAACCAGTGTAAAGTACATTGTAATGAACTTTCATGATGTACCGGGGTACTATAATGGTAAGGTAAAAAAAAAATTGATAATGATAAAAATAATAAATCAATAGATAGAGAGATAGATAGATAGACAGATAAATAAATAAATAAATAAATAATGATAATAATAAAACCTACCAAATATGTGGTTCCGGTTACGCTAAAAAATCTTCCAAAACCCCAAAAGAAAAAAAAAAAACAAAACCAAATCAAAAGAAAGAAAATAAAAAGGGGAGGGGGAGTAGGAAGGCATGGGATTTTTGTATAACCTTTAACAAATATCTGTTAAATCCTTCACTATTGCTTTGTACGTCAAACGAATCTGAATCACTACGAGTAGGAATGATGACTGCGCTGTATTTCTTTTCACATCGAATGAATTCGGCAAACTGCCTTTGTATTATTCATATACTTTACATGAAATAATGTTCATTATTGTTTTACACATATAATATCGTTTTCCTATCAGTGGCCGAGTGTTGGTACTTTTAAAACCATGTTGCCAGTAACCCCGAGGATTTACTTAGATAGGTCGCCATATTTGTTAACACCAAAGGTATTTTACATTTACAATAGAATCATACTGGATTTCAGAGAGAAAAGGAAATGAAAGAACGGACTTTTTATTTCAATGAAAACGAGAAAAAAAAAATGTTCTAGGGTCTGGGAGAACCACACATATGTTTTATTATATATATTATTTGATGTAAAGTATGATTTTGGCCTAAGCATCTTACTTAACTTACATTATCATTATGATCAATATTACTATCGATATATTTGTGATAATCATATTCTAAGGAGCCGGCCTATCTCATCCGTTAGGGTGGTTGGACAAAGCCTAGATGTCCCGGGCTCGAGTCCTATCAGCGGCGTTTCAATAAGTCGATTAGCCGAGTCAGGATAGATGGGGGTCCCGTACATGTGTCACTGTGGACGTTTGAACGTAAAAGCTCCATCACTGCTTCCTTCAATGTCTTTTATATACGACAAATGATCTTTTTATACATTTATTTCATTGATCTGGGTCGGGCGCCATAAACTGAGAAAATGCTTAAGTCAAAATTTCAAATTCTTCTGTTCAACAATGAATTAATAACTGAGATTTGGATTTTATTGAGTTTTATTTCATCAATAAATAGAATTAAACCATTCTGCATGACAGTTTATTTGAACATTTGATAAGGGAATAAATTAAAATGAAAAAAATTGACTTAAGTATATTCTCAGTTTATGGCGCCGGATCCTGTACATTCAGATGACTGATAAAAATAAGAGGAAAAAGAGAGATAACTCTATTGGCCTTTTGAAGAAACTTTGCGTTGCTTGAATAACGAATCGCTCCATATCGGTAAAATGGAATACTGGTGATTACTGGTTCTTTTATCTCGCTGAATTTGAAAATATACAATTGAAAATAAGCAATAAAGTTAATTAGTACCGAAAGTACTGAGAAAATTAACAAATATAATAAAGATATAGCATATGTCATCTACCATTTACAATTAATTATATTATGCTTGTTTCCTATGTCAGTAGTAATAATTATGCTATGCTTGCTTCGTATGTCATTGGAAATTACATTATGCTTGATTCATATTTCAATGGCAGTCATATTATGTTTGTTTCATATGTCATTCTCAATTACATTATGCTTGTGTCACATATCACTGGCAATCATATCATGTTCGTTTCTATGGCATTGAGAAATAAAGAAAAATATTTCCCGTTTACAGCACGTTGAACATTCCATGTGTGATAATCCATGGGTTCCAGAAAGGAAGCAGGTATAACTTGGAAGAGCCGGTGGCCAAGTTGGATAACTACGGTGAATGGAATACAGTTTTAGTCGACCATGAATGGAGATTTGTCAACACATTCTGGGGATCTGGTGTAACAGAAAATATTAATGCAATCGATTCTTTCTTCTTCATGACTGATCCAGAACATCTTATGTACACCCATTTTCCCTCCGAACCCGAATGGCAACTTTTGCAAACTCCAATTTCATTGGATGAATTCGACTCAAATGTCTTTCTGAAGGAGCGATTCTTTGAACTTGAAATGCAAGTGAAGTCGCATACTCATTTTCAAATTTTGGTTGAAAATGGAGAGAAGGAGATACAGTTTCACGTTAATCGAAACATTGGTAAATTTCACCACATGATTTGTGTGCTTCATAAACGATGTGATGGTGGGTACGAACCTCTGCCTTTAAAATCCAACGGTACCCGAAATATGATTTATTTTCCTTCTCCCGACATCCTTGCCATCAAGTTACGTTTTCCAAAGAAGGGGTTATACAAACTGGAAATTGTAGGAAAAGATAAAAGATGCACTGCTAGTGAATATGATTTCAACTATATTGCGATTTATTGCGCATGCGTGATGAGTGTAGGAAGCTCTCCTCGTTTGTTTCCGGTATGTGGAGATAGCGGATGGGGAAATATCGCGGAGGAACTAGGACTAGTTACGGATTTCCCTTCCACTTTATATACCACCAAGGAATCGCCCATTAAAATACAATATAAATATACAAATACGGGAAAACCTTCCAAAGAGAGTGTTCGATCCATAATGTTCAAGATGGTGACGTTGGATATCCTACTAGAAGACTCTGAACCAACACCTGCCACATTTGATGAGGAAAATCAGACATTTGTCTGTCTTCTTCATTTAATGCCTCACCAAGAGACAGGAATCTGTGTTTTTGCAGAGTTAGATAGCGCAAAGAGAGAGCCAATTTTGAGAAACATAAGTAATTACCTCGTGTATTTTGATAAGCAAGTAACACCTCCACCGTCTCCTCCCCCTCCGCCGCCACCAGCGATGCCTGCACCATCCGAGTTTCCCACACCTTCGCCAATACCAGAAGGTAAAAACAAACACACCAAAGACCTTTATTGTGGGCCGGCACTAGCCGGCCCATCCTTTGATATAAGTTTGGGAAAGTTGCATGTGTTTCTGCGATACAGTTTGGCCACACCCCCGGGATTTTACACCAATGATAAAATTAGGATTATATTCACTGCGGAGAGAGCATGTGTCACCTCGCTGACCCAGTTTGATAGATTTATGTAAGCGTAGTATCTTCGAGACTTTCGCTGTTTTACGTTACAGCAGAGGAAAATTATGTTGAAATATTTTCTGGGGATGGGTGTAACCTTACAAGTTTTGAATATTTGACGCGCTTTCTTCATAAGCAAAATTATTATGCGCTTGCCGAAATGGCTTTTGGTTAATCATAGCCAATCGGAACATCATCGCCAATTTTAAAAACACTGTCAGATCTTATTTGCGTACGGAAATGGATTTTTTGTTTGATTATTGTTTTACGTCACTCCACGATTATTTCACGTATATGGTGACGGCATCTGCCTGATGCATTGCATACAAATTTAGACCTTTGCAACGGACCCACCCGAAGCAGTGAGGGATCTTTTACGTGCCACGCCTACCGTGACACGGGACCTCGGTTTTTACTGTCTCATCCGAAAGACAGAACACCGGTGTGCCCCGGGCGGGAGTCGAACCCGCGACCTCTCGATCACGAGCCGAGCACCTTATCCACTAGGCCACACCGGCTTTACGGAAATGGAAGAGTTGTTACGATTGAATGATAGTGTGATGTAAGTCCTACTAAACTTTCAGAATACAGAATGCTATGCAAAGAAGGACCGACATAACCAATTACATTCTACAATTGTTACTTCTAGAAAGATGATAAACCTGAATTGTTTATAAATTAAAACTTGAGAATAAACAGATTACCAACCAGTACGGCCACATCACTGCCAAAAGTTTAACCAGTAAAGGGATGTTTACCCCAGCAAACAGCCAGTTGCTTATAGATGGGTTATGTTTTGTTGATTGATTGATTTTTGTTTAACGTCACACCACGAATATTTCACGTATATGGTGACGGCATGTTTTGTTGTTAGAAATAGATAGTAGATTGATAGATTAATTATTGTTTCACGTCACTCCACGATTATTTCACGTATATGATGACGGTATCTGCCTGATCCATTGCATAGATATTTATACCTTTGTAACGGACCCTCCCGAAGAAGTGGTGGATCTTTAACGTGCCACCTATGACACGGGACTTCGGTTTCCTCTGTCCTATCTGAAAGACAGGTCACCGATATGCCCACAGCAGGAGTCTAACCTGGGACCTTTCAGTCACCTCATCCACTGAGCCCACCGGCTTAAAACAAATAGTAGATGATATGGCTAGTAATTCTAAAAGTACATTTCCATACTAAATGCAGGCTAATCCGTACGTCTAGTAAACTCGTCATTGCCTTATGTACTGAATGGGCTAAATGAACCCAAATATAAACTATTAGCTGAAAAGGAAGTGATATTGGAGATTTATACGTCTATGGTCGATCATCACGGTCTTTATATGTCTGCTAATTAACAGTTACATAGCTGTACAATACAAATTTACAAATTTTAAAACATTATTCTGTTTTTGAAGTTCTTTGCAGTTTATCAAACATCCCATTCCGGCCCACACTTTGGTGTTTCTTGTGTGTGTGTATATATATATATATACATATATATATATATATATATATATATATATATATATATATATATATATATATATATATATATATATATATATATATATATATATATATATATATATATATATATATGGATAGGGAGGTACATAGAAAATTATTATGATACAATTGAGATTTCATATCGTTTATTTTTTTTTAACTATAGCTGGATTTCTAGTCATCTTGCGACACGAAATAGTGAGGTACCGGACATCTTAATTCCACCGATGCATGCTGAGAATCGAACTCAGGTCGCGTGCATCGTAATCTACGGGTCGTACAGCTTCATGATGTCTGCTATTGTTAACCTCGTTTTCATAATCTGTCTCTACATCTTAAATTTCTTTCATGTGTTTTCTTTTTCAGACAAAGTTTAGGTACCTTATGGTGTCAATATACATGGGTCCATGTATTTTGGACTTTAAATTGAATTTAGATTTAGAGAACATGCAGGAGTTATAATTTGTCTGGATTTTACGGATTTATTTATTGATGTTTTTGTCGAAAAGTTTTAATTTAAAATCTAATAAAGGATATAAAACCTAAATATCTAGACAAAATAGATATTCTACAGTCATATAAAGTGATAGTATGTATGGGATAAGCAGTCACAAAACTGGCGGGGTGTCTGTCCTACAAATAGTTATAAACACGGCTTGTCCGTTTGCAAAGCTATTTCTTTTAAAACGTCACTTTCTTAGTTTGATTTTATATTCTAAACCGTAATGTTGAGGTATTTTAGATCCAAACCCGTTTAATACATGTATTATTTATAATTACACACTTCACACCTTGTTTGGGTCAGTTAAGCCGGCGTGGCCTAGGTGGTATAGCGCTGGACTCCTGATCGGGAAGCCGGGGTTCGAGTCCCGCTCTGGTCATGCCGGTGTCCTGTCTTTCGGATGAGACAGTAAAAACCGAGGCCCTGTGTCGTGGTATGCATGGCACGTTAAAGATCCCTCACTGCTTCGAGTAGGACTGTTGCAAAGGTCAAAATTTGTTTGCCCCGCATCAGGCAGATGCCGTTACCATATACGTGAAATATTCGTGGTGTGACGTTAAACAAAACTCAATCAATCAATCATTTGGGCAAGGTGAGAAGTGGGTGGGGGATGTTGTTAGTCCACTACCGAGACCCATTTTCTGTCGATCAGAAAGCAACACTGTTGAAACGTTAAAAATGGATCTGTCATTCATTATCCTCGAAAAGGATTTGATCTACTTTCAGTGGTTAGTTCCCGAGTTTATTTAATAGTTTAATCGTTAAACAGATTTTTTTCTCTGACCAAATCCACAGTCACCACCTTCGACTGACATCTTAGAGTTTGAAAGAGCAAAAACATAAATCAACGGACTTGGACTTTCGACTAAGGATTTAAAGTTTGGTCACTTTTACATTATATCTTCATCCCACTATGTAAGAGCTTTTTACGGACATTAAACCTTGGCCATTTACCACTAATCAACACTGGTCAAGCAATTCACGGACCCGCTTGACCGCGATTTGTTTGTATAAAGTCTACGGTTTTGAACATGCATATATCTTGATAAAGTCATTGTCTGATACCTAATGTATTTTAACCCTATAAAGTATATAACGTTATTTTCATTTCGTTATTTTAGCTATTCCTGAGGTAAGTACAACCAATAATATAGATAGCTATGGGTGACTACTTCACCTCGGTTTAAAGTACATGTTTTGTGAAAGTCGTAATGAAAGCAAAGCTATGTTTGTATAACTAAGCAAAATATGTATACGATTAGCAAGCGTCTCGTGGATGGCATATCCATTAATATCTATATACATCAGTAAATATCTTTTTCTGACTGATTGTAGTCTGAAATATGTTAATCTCCTCGTTTTGTCTACGTCATGATTTTCATAAATCAAACATAAATGTACAGAGATATGTTTTCGATTCATGAGTGGCGAAGTTAGAAGAGTAGAGGACACACCTTTCTCCCAATCGGAACACCGTCGCCATTTTTTTTTTTTTGCGTACAGAAATGGACGAGTTGTTACGATTGACCTTTCTCCAATCCAAGTCTATATTAGAACAATTTCAAAGTCTACAAATCATCTATTTTCTTTTTTCTAATTCTGAATTCTCTACTGCATGCACAAGTTGATACAGATAGACTAGGTATTTATTTGCATCTTCTATTTTTCAGCCAACACAAAGTGAAAGACAAAGTAAGCAACCTTTTTATATAACTTAAAAATTAGACATTTCCATTCAATATTTTCTCCTTATTGTTCTTAATGTGATGCACATGTATGGAATATTGTAGTTTTCTATACACATATATTCGTATTTTCTTTTTACATCCAGAAACACCGTTTGACTGTGTTATAATTTATTTATTTATTTATTTATTTATTTATTTATTTATTTTAATCTATTTTTAAATGACATATACAATGTCTTTTAATATGTTTTCTCATAGACATTGGCCTTGTATTTTTGGTTTTGATTTTAAGTGGGATGAGAGGGGGCATTGAAAATGACTGCAACCATGTCCTTTCAATTTATCATCACAAGGTTTTCTTTTGTATATTTCACCCCCAGTGAAAGACATCGTACAACAAGAAATAAAGCGTATAGAAGCAGAGGATGGAGATGACGAACAGCCGACGGCCATGCACTGGACAAAGAAGTTTTTAGCAACCTCCAAATCTAAACAGAAGGGTCTACGACATAAACAATCTGCCTTCAAATTACTGGTAGACACGGTGCTTACAAAAAAGAAGTAACATCCTCGAATTGGTATCATGAAACAGAAATTCCGGAGAGGGATGAATTACAAACACATTACTAGATCGTGAAAAATGAACAATTCTTGTTTGGTTGCTAGGCACGGAAAAGTGGCGATCAGAAGAAATTCCGAGCAATAGAAAAAACTCAACTTTACTTATGAAGAATATGGTCTCTAAACATTTATGTTTTAAGTTTTTGTTTAGTTTAGTTTATACTAGAGGCGTATATATTATTATGATATAAATAAATAAAAAATGTTGAAATTCTATCAAAACTTTTCCTTTTCTACATATGATCCAAAACCAGTAGTAGAATAGTGAAAAGACGTGATTTTGAAGGTCGGTAAATACATATATCTCTTCAGCTACGACAGTGTCGACATGTTTATTGACCCTGTCAATCAAGACAGCCGTGGTTAATGAATGTAGATCTGTAGATCTAGTAAATTAATGCTCATTTGGGTCTTGTTATTTTCTTTTTTATATTGAAATGTTCTAAATATTGTCAGTTTTTAAAGGTAATGAATATGAAACATGATATATTTATTTCATACATTACGTCATAGTTTTAGATTGGCTTGAAATAAGAACTTCATGAAGTTAATATGTTATGTACGTAGTGAGTTAAGTAGACCGCGTGACGGAGTATTTGTTTTCATGTATGTTTTCAGTATCTATAGACATATCAACAAAATTTATTGTAATTTGGCCCATTTTACCATATCTTCTTTAATGTTCCACTTTCTAAAATCATTTTGAAAGAAAGAGAGAAAATGCAAAGAGTACGACCAAACTGAATGAATATCCTTGTGATTCTTGGCAGATAAAGTGTACCATACATTCCCACATTCATAACTCCATCCTCTTTCTTCCTTTTTTCTCTCTGTGTGTCTTTGTATGTCTCCCCACCTCTTATGCTGCATTAGAATTTTTTCCCTCTGTCTGTCTGTCAGTCTGTTTGGCTGTCTGTATGTCTTGTTTTCCGCAACATAATACGCTCGATCATGATTACTGACTGACCGTTTAGACTTATGTTTTTATACACACCATTATCACCATTCTTTTGTTCTCCAGTAAAACATGCCCAAGTTTAGAACAATGAACAGTAGATTTAGTAGGTGACTAAAATACAAAGCATGAACGGAATGAATATTTGTAATCTTGCGTATTTATTCCTTTCTTCTACTGCATTAGTTTCTTCTGTCTGTTTCTTTGCAAACATTACACCCCCCCTCTCTCTCTCTCTCTCTTACATCATTCCGAAATAGGTGGACTTTGGGCATTTAAATCAAGTGGAAGTTTATTCAAGTTTCTAATTACATATATATTTAAATCTCGTGTTGCAATATTGTATACACAACATTACAAGTCCGGTGGATTTTCACCCTATGTGAATTTAAACACTTAAAACATTTTTCTTCAAATCAAAACTTTTCACGTTATATTTAGAACACCCTGTGTACATTTCAAATCATTAACGATTGATTATCGCCGTCCTTTCGAAATAAGATAATATCGGCAAAGATTTGAAATCAATACATTTATTAAAGTAAAAATCATGTGACGAGAATTTTATATATCGAATTAAAACCACAATATAATGACACCGGGCAGTATTTGAAAAATGTTTGGAGATTTTTACGTACATATTGGAACTTGCATTAATTTGCGTATATCAATATGAACAAGGGATTATTTAAGCGGCAAAATCAAACATTGTTCGTAAAAGTCTTAAGAAAATTGTTTAAACAAGTAACCTCAACTTCGACCGTGCCTCTCTTTATAGTTTCAAGTAGCCTTGCTGTTGAATTTACTCCGTTTCGAAAAATAAAACTGAGGTAGAAGAAGCAGTGAAAAGCTGTTCAACTCAGCTGCGGTGACATGTGAAAGAAAACATGTAAGATGAGTAAATATTGGTCCAGAGAAAAATCGCTAAGATTAAATGGATATCCGAATCAATGTATGATTGAAAAACAATCAGAAGAAGGACTACGTGCCAGGATGTTTGAAGTATTCGGCTCGCTAATGTAGTTAGTTGAAAATATGGTGAATAAACTTGCGGATTAAGATATGGAAGTCCGTATCGAAAGAAGTGCTCCCATGTAGATTTCACGTTTGTTGTTATGATATTAACATTGAAACTGACATTTCTACGGGACCGTTGCTACCAAGGGGGAAACAAGACGGCAGTGTGGGATATATTACTTATATCTTAAAATTTGTTTAAATGCTGCAGCCAATATTTGAAGGTGACTAACAATTTTAAAATATGAAACTTAAAGAGGAAAATTTAGAGTCTTCATTGAGTTACTGAAATTCGTGTTTAAGTAACCACTGTTGATTTTCATCAATTCTTGGAACAAATTTATCCCGAAGACATGAAAATGACGCAAATGCAACATCGTATCATTAATCTAATTTCCAAACATCCATCCGACCGTAGGGATGTGGAAATTAAAATTGTGTTGCCATGGATACGAAAGAAAAGTAATTTATTCAAGGACTTGGACAAAGGTAAATTTATTCATTTTTAAATTGGTAATGATATGGAATGTGCGAAAAATGCATTCTGTAGATTAAAATGCATTTAATTCTAAAACAACCTTTTTAGGTCTCCGAAAATTAAAACGACACATATTTTCATTGAAGTGATAACTTGCATTTTACATCAACAAATCTAAGATATTATTACTTTAAGTTCGAGTTGAATCTGTTAAGAGGTTTCATATCATATTTGTATTACCTATTTTGAGGTTACTTTTTCCCCCTAATAAAATCACCATTACGTTTCGAGACGGTTATGTCACGTTTAGAGTATGGATTTGTTGATGTTTCACACAGCTTAAGGTGTTCCACAATAACATTCGAAATATATAATCAAACAAACCTTCCGATAAAACGCTACAACTTTAATACATTGTATATGCAACGTGGCCGATTTAGAAGGGGGATTTTAGAATAATATTTGAAAACTATTCATTATCAATAGAGGGTTACAGGGATTGTAAACCCTCCCCCCTTCCCCACTTTCGAAAGCAAATGTTATCCCCAAAACGTTATTATGACACGTTTTAAAAATATAACCCCTTTTTTCACTTAACTTTTACAAAGAAAAGGTAACCCCTACTCCGCCCCTTTCGAAAATGCGGGATCCGACCCTAAAAGCGAAGTTCTATCAAATTTTCTGTTACCTTGGGGACCTTCAGGTGACAAGCCGGTGTGGCGTAGTGGATAAGGTGTCCGGCTCCTGATCGAGAGGTCCCGAGTTCGTCTCCCGCCCAGGTTGCACCGGTGTTCTGTCTTTCGGATGAGACAGTAAAAACCGAGGTCCCGTGTCACGGTAGGCATGGCACGTTAAAGATCCCTCACTGCTTCGGGTGGATCCGTTCCAAAGGTCTAAATTTGTATGCAATGCATCAGGCAAATGCCGTCACCATATACGTGAAATAATCGTGGAGTGACGTAAAACAATATTCAATCAATCAATTCCAAAACCTTCAGGTGACATGGGATGAGGTCACCCAGCCCTTCATATATCTGGCTCTGGGTATAATTCTGACATAGCAGCACTTCCTGTTCTTGTCGGTTTCAACTAGGCTCTCATTACCTCCACTATGGGGAAAGGTGTCGCTCATTGCGACGGAACTCGCCCTAACCTCTCACATGATACATGCGCGGATCCGGAGGGGTGGACCGGGGGTCTGGACCCACTCTGAGATTTTGCGAAAAATACTTTTCTAATTATTTTTCGATGTATATAAGTAACTTTACACACAAAAACATGGGTGGATCCCCTCTAAGAAAATTCATCGGAGGTGGACCTCCTCTCGACAAAATATCTTAATCCGCGCCTGTGATACATTCGTGTTTAATTAATACAAACATTAAAACACTTCCTTAACGTTACACTTTGGCGAACCCAGAGCGTTATGGCTTGGTTGCAACCCTCTCCCCCTTTTACTCGATATTTGATTTTAGAAGAAAGGTCATCTCGAATATGTCAGTATCTTACCACCTCCATCGGGAGAACATCTCCCCTCCCATTTTTTTCTGGATCTCTTCGGCTATATTTACATCTAAACACCAAAAGCTGACGGAAAATTGAACCTACGTCCTTCGAGTCACTAGCCCAACACTGATTTTAATCAAGTCAAACATTTTAAGTGGCTACATCGAATGTATCAAAAGGCACCTTCGATCTCAAATTTAAGAGGTATCGATGCCGCCTAGCCACATGTAATGATGCATGCTGTTTATACATATAATTGGTCTGGCTATATCTTGCATTAAAACGTCGACATTAGTTTCCTTTTGTCCAGAAACCTTTAAAACTCTAAATTGATCTGTAGATGCGCGGACAAATATGTTTGTAAAATGAATACATATAATAATTTCTCGGTGAAAGAAATGATCAATTTCTCTTTTCCTGAATTGAATTCTAGTACTTTGTGAAACTGAGATCCGTACATTTAGCGTAAATTGGGGTGTATATAAAATGTTTTAATTCGATAAATTGCTCAATTATTTACTTTGATAAAGGTGTTCATTAAAAGGTCAATTTTTATTGAGCGCCTGTTTAACAATGGGGACATTGTCCGGTGTATGTGTGCGAGTAACAAAGAAAGTATTGAGGAATAAAAACATCATTGATTGGGATTAACATTTCAAATGTGTGTCCTAGGTTGATTCTGTTCCCATTCAAAAGACAGTAGCGGATTTAAAATCGGGGAGAATGCCCCTTTCTCTCTTCCTTTCAAGCCGGCGTGGCCTAGTGGTATCGCGCTGGACTCCTGATCGGGAGGCCGGGGTTCGATTCCCGCTCTGGTCATGCCGGTGTCCTGTCTTTCGGATGAGACAGTAAAAATCGAGTTTCCGTGTTGTGGTATGCATGGCACGTTAAAGATCCCTCACTGCTCTGGTGGATCCGTTGCAAAGGTCAAAATTTGTATGCCCCGCATCAGGCAGATGCCGTCACCATACATGTATAAGTGAAATATTCGTGGTGTGACGTTAACAAAAACCAGTCAATCAATCAATCTCTTTCTTTCTATATTTCTTTCTCCCCCCCCCCTCCTCTCTCTCACTCTCTCGACAAAATTACATCACAAGTCATTTTAAAACGACACAACAATTAATTTTTCTATGTGTCTGCTACGGAAGCCCATTTAGGACCTATCAAAAAATATTTTTGAATTTGATATAACAAATTCTTGAATTAGTTAAAACGGATTAAATTCGTTTTAACGAATTCTTGAATTTGTTAAAACGGATTAACGAAATAACGAATTCTTAAATTCATATATTCCTCAAATTTGTTGTAACAGATTTAATACGCTATAACAAATTCCTCAAATTTGTTAAAACGAATTTAATCCGTTTTAACAAATTCAAGAATCCGTTAAAACGAATTTAATCCGTTTTAATAAATTCAAGAATTCGTTATATCAAATTCCAAAATATTTTTGATAGGCCCCTATTCGTTATAACGCATTCCTCAAATTTGTCATAACAGATTTAATACGTTATAACGAATTCCTCAAATTTGTTAAAACGAATTTAATCCGTTTTAACAAATTCAAGAGTTCGTTATATCAAATTCAAAAATATTTTTTATAGGTCCTAAATGGGCTTCCGTAGTCTGCTAATTTTAATCATCATTATTTATTTTGTGCCTTGTGATTTGCTCCTGAATGTCCCCCACCCCCTTAATGTAATTTCTGATCTAAAACTAAAAACTGGATATAGCAGAAAGAGTGAGAACTTTAATCTCTACTATGTAACTGAGAATCACAGAGCAAGGCGTAATGTTGTGTGTCGAAACAGCCCTTGGATAGAGCGACTCAAAACAATACCTTTATTGGGGACACTCCTAATGATAAAATTCTTCAGGTAAAGACAGAGGGTTCTCAATCTGATTAAAACCATATCTTTATTACGCTTCTCTATTTGTCCCATTGCGGATGGGACAAATAGAGAAGCGGAATAAAGATATGGTTTTAATCAGATTGGAGGGTTCTGCGATTTCGAGGCTTTTTTGCCGAAGAGGTTCTATTCTGAAATGGTCAAATCTCTATCTGACTCTCTGTTGTTGTTGTTGTTGTTGTTATTGGTAAACAGTAAGAGGAATCATATCTCTGGAACCTCTTCACCTTTGCGATCTGCCAGTCCAGAAGATCTACACAATGGCAAGGAAAATCTTACTCTTGTAAAGTTGGTTCGTTGATTGGTGTTTTACTTCGCTTTCAACAATTTGTCAGTTATATGGCTACATGGAAGCAGGAGGTAACCAACCTCTTTAACATAGTGGCGCAACCCGGGAATCGAACCCGGATCGTCGGTGCCGTAAGCAAAGCGCTTAACCACTACATCATGCCTGCCCCCTACCCATGTAAAGAAAGTGCTTAACGTCGCTGTAATACAGAGGTGAGACACAGGGCACGTCAGTTATGCTAAATAATCGTTGACGTCACATGTTGACATATAAAAAAAAGAGAAGGGAGGACACCGATTTTTCGCCGATCTGGGGTTTCCCTAATTTTCCGTATTTTTTGATGCAATAAAAGCTTTCATCAGTTACCTTGTACTTTATTATGCGTCTGTATGCACTCGCATTTTCTCTCAACAAGCTTTCACGACAGAAATCGGTCAATTTTATCCATCAGCCGTCTGCAGCTGTAAACTTTCAAAGGGACTTCCGGTAAACACTGAGCGAATTTCAAGGTAAGATCTGATTGGTCGATATTAAATATACATATATGATTTGGATAAGCTTTGAAGAAGTGGGAAATTTAAATTGATTAAACAGGCACCACTGTAGATCTATAAGGCTAAAAGCCTCCCTATAATATCTTTTCCACATCAAGCTGACAATTACGATACAACAAGTTTAATTTTTTCAAAATAATGAATAAAATATTATTTAAACATTTTCTGGCATTTATGTATTATTTGAGCATAACATGCCATGAAATCAACATTTTTACTCTTTCATTAAATTTGATCAATTTAAATTTCCCACTTCTTCGATTATGACGTACATTTAATATCGACCAATCAGGGCTTACCTTGGAATTACCTCCGTGTTTACCGGAAGTCCCTTTGAAAGTTTACAGCTGCAGACGGCTGATGGATAAAATTGACCGATTTCTGCCGTGAAAGCTTGTTGAGAGAAAATGCGAGTGCATACAGACGCATAATAAAGTACAAGGTAACTGACGAAAGCTTTTATTGCATCAAAAAATACGTAAAATTAGGGAAACCCCCGGTCGGCGAAAAATCGGTGTCCTCCCTTCTCTTTTTTTATATGTCAACATGTGACGTCAACGATTATTTAGCATAACTGACGTGCCCTGTGAGGTGAGATTTTATAAACCGGCATAAAACGCAAACAATGACAGCAAACATAAAACTAGCTGATGCTTAGAGAGTCATAGTAACTCCTCAACCCTAGTCACACTAGGAGCAAACTGAGTGTTATAGGAATGAAAATTCTTGGTACATGTATATTCCAGGAAATTCGAAGTGCATTCTAAATATTCTGTCTACATTCCCAATTTTCTGGTCAATTTTTGTGGCTAGTCCGAATGTTTTGCTAATGCTCAAAACCTTCGAGGAGCATTCGTAGTAGGGAAATATCGAACATCATTTGAAACATTTTGATCACATTTGAAGGAGACCCCAAACGGCAGTCCTTCGTACAACGCCGTGTTTTATAGCTGCTGCTGGTTTTTATTTGTTAATTAGCAGTCGCATATATAACATCACGTCTTGACGACGAAATAATCAATTGCTGGCACCGGTCAGCAAAGGTGCGAAGGGGGTATTATGGCGGTCAATCGTAGACTATGGGATATCAGCCGTGAGACCTGAACGAGGAGGCCTACCCAATGGAAGTCATACTTGTCATTTACACTCAGATAAACACGAAACAAACATTCCACAAAACCGAACACGCTCCAAATCGAACACACTCTAAAACCAAAAGAATGAGACGAACGCATGCCAACACTGCACATACTGTACAAAGTTCCACACTCACACAGGGTTAGAAATAAAAGTATAAAAACACTTACGTCCAAAAAGGGGGTGGGGTGGAGGAAGTGTTTAAAACCTCTACACTGCAAGGCGATACATGCGCGGATCCAGAGGTGTGAATCGAGGGTGTAGGCCCACCTTGTGATTCGGCGGAAATTACTTGTTAATTTACTAAGTAAAATAAGTAATTTTACACTCATAACATGGGTGGATCCCCTTTCGGAAAAGTCATTGGGAATGGACCCCTTCTCGACAAAATTTCTGGATCCTCGCCTGGAATAAATAACACAATGTTGTTCAATGAAAGTATAATTATGACATCATTCAATAAAATCAACCAACTCCGCCCCTGTCTTACCCTATCTTAGATGAGCCAATTAAGATTTCCGCTCCTAATTTTCAAAATAGAGGTATATTCAACACTACATATAACTTGTTGTGATTTGAAATTAAACGAGAAAATAAGTGTGCTTATCTGATATCTCTTTAATTTCGAGGACTCAATTTAGAAAATACAATTTTAACAGTCCAATAGTAGTGAGACACTTTTAACAAATCTCCACAAATTAAAGTAGAAATCGTCAAAAGACATTTAAATAACAACTTTGTGTATGTAAATTGCATAAATTTGAGTAAACAGAGTCACAGAGTGTAAGAGGTTACAAAACAACATTGGATTAAAGTTCTTTTTAGCAATTAAACTCCAGATTTTTATGTAATTTTATTGGCGACATCTGGGTATTTATGTTTCGTTTACATTTATTAACTTTATAATCCTTCTGAATATCGGAAATTTTTTGTACCCTGAAAGTCCGGCTTTGTGTTCAGTACAGTGTTTAATTATTGACGGTATTGACTTGATATGTGCCTAAAAATTCAGACAAATATTTGAGAAAGCTATGCGTCGGTCGACTCAATTTTAATTTTATGAATGACATGAATACTTAATTGGAAACCAATCGATTTTATTTCAGTTTAGAGTAAAAATAAATACTATTCAAATTGATACAAGAACGGAGTAGCGTGTCCCTTTATAGAGGAAAATATTAATACTTGTATACATACATGCTGGTAAATGACTATAGATATAGGTACGTGAATATATACAGTCATTGTTTGACTAAACTATATCGGTAACTTCAATATTTAGTCCTAATTTCCTCGTACGCTTTTCTTCTTGCAATGGTTGTTGACTCGAGGTTTCCTCATTATCCAATAATCTATCAATTTCTGATCACGTGTCTGGCTCAGTGTTTTTTTGTTTTTTTTTTTTGGAGTCGATCAGGGGCACCGAGTACGTGTGATCATGTATATACTGGTCACCACTGCGACCAAAATCGAATATGCACCCAACATGATTCATACTGAACTGGATTTTTATGTATATCTGTTCCTGGTTTTTCCCACAATGTTATGATCCAATTGAAAACGATTGATGGTATAGGATCAAAACAGGGAACGGATAACTGAAAATAATTCACCCTATTACTTGACAAAATCTTATTTACTACCACAGGCAAGCCGGCGTGGCCTAGTGGTATCGCGCTGTACTCCTGATCGGGAGGCCGGGGTTCGAGTCCCGCTCTGGCCATGCCGGTGCCCTGTCTTTCGGACGAGACAGTGAAAACCGAGGCCCCGTGTCGTCATATGCATGGCACGTTAAAGATCTCTCACTGCTTCGGGTGGGTCCGTTGCAAAGGTCAGAATTTGTATGCCGTCACCATATACGTGAAATATTCGTGGTGTGACGTTAAACAAAAATGAATCAATCAATTACTACCACAGGATGTACACCGAGTTTCTGGTTTGCTGGATTCGCGCCTGTCTACAAAATCTTTCCATATCACAAACTTTACCTACAAAGCCACATTTATTTTTTCAATGAGTTTCGATTCTCTGAGCACGATTCCTTCTCTATTTTCATTGGAGAATGCTGAGCTTGGTTTATGCATTGTTTTTATTAATACATGTATCAAAATGAACTCTTATTTTTATTTCAAATTAGAATAAGTATATTTGTAGGTGTATGGAGTAGACTAGACTAGCCACGATTGGTGGTGGTAAGGGGTCGGGTGGGGGTCGTCGTCCAGTGAATTTTGTTGCGAACGTGTGGCTGAAGTGGTTAGCATCCCAGCCATTATTGATATAATGGGCAAAACGTGAAACCATATCCATTCATATGTGAAACATATTGAAGAACATACCCATTCCTTCCGGATTCAAGTGAAAATACATTTCCTCCTATTCTCCTTTGATCTATACGTACGTTCTACTTGTATGATACATACTAGTGCGTAGGAAGCATTTTGAATGCGTCGATGAGGGGTGGGGGGGGGGGGGGGGGTGTTCGAGTGTTTAAGGCAAACCGTGAATTTCGTTTCGTTTCGTAACGTGATAAAATTGGTTCATGATCGTCCAGATGTGGTGTGTGTGGGTTGGGGGCGGGGAGGATGGCGGTCCGTCATTCCTTTATCAAATTAATACCCTTTGCTATATATTTTCAGTGAATATGATACCCCCTTCTGTCATATAAATGCATTGCATTACCTTTAATGCATGTCTTTTCCAGTCCCATATCTTTATATACCTTTACAAAGCAAGTTAACCCATATCCCACCCCCTTGATACAAGTCTTATGTTCTTTAAAATATTGTATTATCATATCCAAAAAATACCCCCCCCCCCCCAAAAAAAAAAAAAAAAAAAAACCATCATATGCTACGTCACTATGCTCTCACAATTACTTATCTGCACATGTACCTATGGCTGTTAGAGGTACTACGTCCAAGTCCGTTGGAAGATTCACCCCAATATGCACGGACATCGTTACAAATTCCTTGACCCACCAAACAACTTCCAATTGCAAGGAAGATAAGCATGGAATATCTACGCTTACATTTGTAATTCGAGTAACCTTTCTTTAATTCTATACCGCGTGAACTGTTCAGTGAGAAATCCGACATAAATTGAAAAAAAGACATTGATGCAAAGAGTATTCAGGAAAATTATTTTTTCCTCTGATTAGAAAACATTTCGATGACCATAATCCGAACCAACATAACGATAGTGTACGAGAAGTAATTCAGTGTCTGTAATGCACGAATGTTTTCCTGATGTAGACAAAAAGATAAAAATAAATAAAATCAGTTATAGCAACAATAGCACGAGGAAGAAATCAATTGACTAATCATTGTATAAGAACGAATATAATAAATCCCGAATTAAACCTAACACGAATTAACTTTAGGGGAGAAGGCTTTAAGTTTACATAATGAAATGCGTAGAGATATTTTTACTTATCATAAACAAAATGTTAACTATGCCTTTCCTCTTATTTTCAATGTCGTTTATATCCATTTCCTTTAAAGTATTAGCGTTACATCATTAAAATAAAGTGAACATAAAGTATGACGAAAACAACTTCACCCAAAATGTTTGAGACCATGCGAACAGAATAAAACCATATCAGTGGCGGATCCAGGATTTCCGAAAAGGGGAGCCAACATGTGTATTAGCCAAACTTCTCAGCCATTTTTGGTGCAAACTCTGGATTTTTACTAGTAAATAGGTGGCCAAAAAGGGGGGGGGGCCTCTAAATCCGCCACTGAGTATAATCACTGGTATTCTCGCCGGCGATAAGAAGCAAGTATCAGTGTATTTTCTATTTTATTAATTATAGATTTAGAACCAATCTTAAGAATACATGCAACACGTGCGTGCGTGCGTGTGTGTGTGTGTGTGTGAGAGAGAGAGAGGAAAGAAGATACAAATTATATAATTTTACTGCATAAATATATTATTATTATATTTGTCATATACATTTTGAATTTATGATTTCAGATGTCCTCTCAGATGTATTACGGAACTGTGCGTACAGGAAGGCTTATAAAGATGACGTGCTTATCGCACAGGGAGAAAAAGGCGACAGGTAAGTTGGTGTAGGGGTGGGGGTGGGGTGGGGGGGGGGGTGTTTAAGATCAAAAGGGAGAAAAAAGCTACAGGTAAGGGGGATGTTGTGCGAGACCAACAGGTAGAAAAAGATGACAGGTAAAGGAAAACGTTATGGAATGTCCACAGGGAGACTTGCATGGCAAAAATTGTTAGTTTTTAAGACATGAAAAACACGTGTAGAAAAATGGGGAGGGGGTGCTTTTGGTGTCTAAAAATCAAGCAATTTCACCGTTCTGAGTCAGAATATCAGCCACCGGGTAATCGAGGCATTTTGTGATGTTATTCCTGTTTTCTCTATAATTTCTTACTTTGGTTGTGCCAGTGGTGGGTTTTATCACACACATTTCTAATGAATCTGTGCTGCATCAGTATCTCTTGCCTTCTCCCACGTACATAACTTCTGGCGGACAATACAGAAGCGAACTCCTCCTCTATCCCCTCTATATCAGCCAAGGGCAGTTTGAATTTTAGAAATGAATTCACACTTCGAGCCCCCGATCCTACCTCCGGACCCGCGCATGCGCCCCATGTAATAGTTGAACGATTATCTACAAAACAAATAAAATGTTGCGTTTCTATTTAACATAACATCATCATATAATCACAATGTAAAATTTGATCACATTGAATTCAAGAGCTTTTTAAAACGAGTGCCATTTGATTAAACATGAAATTAGTTTTGCTGAACTGAACTGAACTCGCATTTTCTCACTCCCTTATAAGTACAAAGGGTGATTCGATAAATAAATCGAAAGAACATATATACATCTCTCCTTTACGTGTAACAATATATATATATATTTGTATATGTATACATGTTTTTACTCAAGAATTAAGAAACACATACGACTCCTATCAATCCAATTTATGGCTCTGAATATGTTTCCTGAGCCATTTACTGTTGACATTAGCTTAACTAGCTGGGGGTGTGTAATTTATTTTGTTTGCTTATGTTTTCCCATGTTGAAATTAGATTTAATAGATGATTATATCCACCACCCTTCTGTCGTAAAGCGTCGGTGCGTCAAACCATTCTATTGATCTTGAAAGGAAAAATTAATTTATTTTAGCGAACAAATAAACTATCTTTCGCTTGTATCTATAACTCTTTATCGAAGATGGAATCTCCATTATGTTACAACAACACAGGGGTGATTGTGTGATACCGTTTCACTGAAATCGAATTGTTACTTAGCTCAATTTTTACTACAATCTGGTTTAAGAATGTGAACAGAAATGGCAGAGTAAGGTATATATACATGTAACATTTGTATATCTTAACCCTTGAGTATTCATGAAATCGCCTGTAGTTCAAAACTTGTTTGGGATTTACTGCTGGGATTTTGCATGTAAGTGTAAGTTTCGAAAAAACCGATGGAAAGAAACTTTCTTAATAGTTGTTGCTCAGTTCGGAATATTTGATTAGATAGATGAATGGGGAAATAGACATTTGTTTCTATTTTTGTCTTATAACTGAAAGAGAAAAATGTAAAAGAATAGTTAATTGAAAATTGAAAATACATGCATTCTTTATCTAGTTCAAGAATTTATGGAGAGAGAGAGAGAGAGAGGGAGAGAGAAAGAGAGAGTTTTGCTGAGTTTTTGACTGTCATCAATTCGATAGTAATAATAAAGCGTTTCTGGATTTATTTCATCTGGATGGTGACAGCCAGTATTAGAATGGTGAAGAATTAAAACTAAAAACTGAACTAAAGTTCAGCGGGAAAAACTCCGATCTTCAGCAGCTTTGTAAACTTACTTGCCTTCCGTGTTTTGCTCCAGCAGGGTTCGAAACAGGGTTGAAAACGGATGATAAACATCAATGTCCCATGCATTGTCATTGTCGCTAGATGTATAGAAAATTGTTTTGTAACATCTTTATTTGCACGATTTATTCGAGATCAAAAGTTTTACACATCCAAGCAGCTAGGTTATTATTATTTCATTTTCAGCTTCTACATCATGCTCACCGGAAAAACGTCGGTTTTTATCGACACCCAAAAGTCCGACGACGAAGCTCCGCCAGAAACTTCTACAGAGGAATTGGACAATGTGGAATCAGCCGCGCAAAACTCCGATCTAACGGAACTTCTAGAAAAGACAGAATTACCTACAAAAAAGAAATCACTCGATCGCAGCAAATATGGGAAATTTATCATTCACTACGGTAATAATTTTTGTATATTACGTATGGCTGTTGACAATATTTACTGGGCTCAGCCAGGTCGTATACAGAAAGTTTCAAGTTCGAATATTTCAAATCTTGTGATTGATAGCGTGTACATGTTTACTGGTTGGGAAGTATTTTGTAACCTATATTCGTCTCAAGAAAAAAAAAGTCTCGAAGGTCCAACGCTTAACTGTACGTGTGCTTTGACCTCCATTGTACGCGTATGTCGACCTTTAATGTACGTGTGTATGTTGACATTCATTGTACAGGTATGTTGACGTTCATTGTATGAATTTATAAAATAACCAAAGAACAATTAACTCAGTATTCACAATATCTCGGTCTCCTGACCTTCTTCTAGTGAATTTTAATGGTATTGGTTTAAACTATGTAATATCCATCATATTTCATAACCGATATATCATATTTCATATACCGTTAAATCGGTTTTGAAATATGATGGATATTACATAACTTAAGCCACCAATACCAATAAAATTCACTAGAAGAAGGTCAGGAGACCGAAATATTGTGAATACTGAGTTAATTGTTCTTTTTTTATGACACTTCCCTTCGGAGGACTATTAAGATGTTTGATATAGAATAATCTTTATGCAAGCGATCATTTATCTAAACTTTCTCACTTTCGATCTTTTTCCCCTTAACGTGAACGTTACGCAAAGGTTTCAGTTTAAATTTCCTTGACGTGTAACAATTACGAAGCATCAAAATACAAACCGAAATAAATTGTCCCACCCCAATATTGTTACCATATTTTAGAGGTCTATCTCTATTTTCTTTTAATTCATTATTGTAGAGGAAGGTAAAAGTTTTGGTGAAGTAGCCTTGATGTCGGATGACTCTGTCCGTAACGCCACAGTAATAGCGGACGATGAAACGGATCTTCTCGTTATCAGCCGAGAGCTCTTCAACCGCTCAATGAAAGTAAGATAGTCCAAATTTATGATTATATTTCATTCTTTGAAGTTTCAATAGTAATTTGGTATCTCTTGAGTGTTTATTTTTCAATAATTGACAAGTACACACAGTGTCTTTAATACAAATATTACAGTAGACGGGGGCGAGGGACACAAATATAAATAATATATGAGCTAAGGGTCATTCTGGCTTTCTCAGCAGCTAGGCATTTTTCTGATCGGATTAATGCTCCGAACGAATATTCTGTTTACTGGCCAGCAACAGCAGTGTGTATTTGTTAGCAGGATTGATACTTGGATAAATGATGGAAAGCTCTTTACCATTCCAGACGAAACAAGAGGAGGAATACAGAGAAAGAAAAGAGTTCATTCGACGTAGTCCCTATTTCTCCAATTGGACCATAAAATTTAAGCGTTTGCTAGAGATGAGTATTCACAAAGAGTTTTATCCCTTTGGAACTGTGATAGTCCGCCAAGGAGACCCTCCACCTGGCATGCTTTTTATTTTAAGGTAGGCAGTGAATCTGAGGATTTTTATCGTTTAATTTTTCCCCAATAATGATTGTAAAACAACTATATACACAATATTCAGCCTTTTACTGCTGCTTTTCTATTTTAATAATGTCTCTTTTACAAACTTTTGGGAAAAAGTTTTGTTTGGTCGGTGTGTATCTCGAAATGTTTCACTTTGTTTTGAGCACATGTTTTTACATTTATTTGATTCTGTATCCCATTCTCTCTTTTGGCAAGTGGGAATGACAGTGTACCCATGGGAGTTCGGGTGTTTCTTCCAGGGTCCTCCTGTTTCCTTAACCATTAAACATTGGCCGTCACCATACTTACACACAATTATACAAAAGGACCCATGAGTTTGCATCCTCGTAAAAACCAGGCACCGACCCAGATTTTATCAGAAGGGTCCATCTCAGACAAATTTTATTTAGAGGGGGTCTAACCATGACTTTGGATTTGGGTATACAAGTCAACTTGCAGTCTTGTCAAAATGGATTTATAATCAGTATAGGGAACTTGCATGCAAATTGCGCCTCAATCTGATTAAAACCATATTTTTATTCCGCTTCTCTCTTTGTCCCATTTATCCGCAGTGGGACAAATAGAGAAGCGGAATAAAGATATGTTGGGTTTTTTTTAAATCAGATTGATTGCGCCTTTCTTCACATTGTTTGAGTGCTGAAACTGGTAGCTAGAAAATATTTAACTTGAGGCACGAACATGTGCTATTTGTAAATCTGGTGTTGAGGATGAGTTTTCTTTCATTCTAAAGTGTCCTGCTGTTGTGGATTTAAGCACCACATTTCCGAAACCTTATTATTAAAGAAGACCTTTATCATAGTCTTCAAAATAGTTCTGGTACTTCGCTCAAATAATATTAAAGAACTTTTGAACCTCGGTAAATTTTTGAAACATGATCTTAAACTTGAATCACTTTGATGTAATGCTATATTAATGAATGATTCATTATTATAATTCAATCAGTATGTACTTTATATACAAATGAATTATGTAAAATTGAGAAAATTAATTTCAATTAAAATAATGCATCGGTTATTTATGGTTGTAAATAATATTTGACCACTCACTAGTTTAACCTTGTTGTATTTATATTGTAATTATTGTATTGAATATCTATGTGCTTTATAGCATTTGATTTATACATAATTTACCTATTTCACAAGAAAAAATGCTAAGGAATGTTAATATGCAAAATATCCAGATAGGTTCGGATACCCGGTCCCCATCCCTGGATCAAGGCATGCACGATGGCTATATACCCGTGTACCTATGCTTTACGGTTGAATGATTATGTGATTGATTCCAATTTATATACCATTAATAAGTTATCAAAATAAGATATCACATTTGTTACGTTTCAGTGGTCAGGCCAAGCTGATAATGAACCCGGCGCATCATAAACACCAGTTTAGTAAGATACTGAAAACTGTAGACCCAGTGGAGGCTGAATTGAAAAGGTATTTTACATATAAGCAAACCTCATTTAAGCAATAGTTAATGAATTTTGCATTTCAGGGTCATTCAAATCTGACTGAATCTCTGTGCGCTACAAATGCCCCCTCCCCCCCCCCCCCCCCCCCCCCCCCCCCCCAAATAAAAAGCCGTAAAGATTAAGTCCGGGGACATAACTCCAGTAAAAAAAAAATTGGACAGCATATTCCCGTTACAATATACGCATTTACATATTGTGATCTTTGTTTGTACCATGTTACATTAAAATCCATGCAAAGGTTTAGGAGGCGTTTATTTATTTATTTATTTATTTAGTATTATTATTATTTTTTTGCAGACAGAAGCAGCAAAAGCAACAACTTCGGGAAGAACAAGAGTATGCCCAACCACAAATACGCGTGCGCATGAAGGAAGGATACGCAGCTGCCGAGAAAAGACATCGAGACAAAGAGATAGAACTGTGCTGTGTAGAGGTCAACGACGTCATAGGTACGTCACAGGTACAATAATGTATGACTATGACCCTTTTGGAATGGAGCATGACCATTCTCTACGGAGAGCTGTCAATCATGATTCTAATTTGCACGAAAATGAAAGTGTCGGGAATCAGGACTCGCGATATAGAATCATGTCAAAATTCCATATGCATATATAAGGCATACTTTAAAAGATGTCCGGTATCCCGGTTTAAGCTCAAGATTGATCAACAAAAGGGCTAGAATTTTCATTGATATCATCTTTTGATTGTATATTCGAAAAAGTGGTTGAATTTCAAAAAGAAATATCTTGAGGGAATTGTCGTTATTGACTGATATTCGATTATTTTGATTTTTTAAATCCAATTTCAGGGGACGTTGAGATGGCGCTAGAACTGGACAAATGCCTAAGCACCGTTGTTTGTACGGCCAATACGGTTGCCATGGTATTAGATAGCAAAAACTACGATCGCCTGGTCGCCAAGAAAAATGTTCATACCGTGCATAAAATCTGTCAGAAGGCTTTGCAGAAAATAGCATTCAGAAGCAAAACCACAAAGGGGACTGGGATTCCTATTCTAAGAAGACTGCAAGAGAAATTACGTGAGAGACTTCCGAAAGTCGTCGAACAGACTGTTATACGTAAAGAAATTACCGAGATGGATAAGCAGAGAAGTGTATTAATGGAACAGTTGGTAGAATTTTTCATACAAGGCAAGACCCCCATGATAGAACCTTTCGTACCAAATGCACTATATTATAGAAAGAAATCTGCAAAACGTGCGGAAATGATAGAACACATGAAGGCTAGGAAATTGGGTTTACAATCCGGGGCCTTGCGGAGATCTTTGTATGAGAAGCCTAAAGGCAGGGTCGCCCGTAGCCTTAAGCAACTACAGAAAGCGAACGCGGAAAGTGAATTATTAGGACCTTATAGAAACTACGATCGGCAAATCAGTGCTTATTCCAATGGATATAGTTCCGCGCTTGTTCAACGTCCGAAAACTTCGATAGGCATAAGTTCGAGCATGCGCAACGGTGTTGAGCAAGTAAGACCGCGAACAGCGGATAATGGTGCTTCTAGATTTTTCATGACGGAATGTGAACTGTCAGACAATCCTGTCAAAGCAGACGACATGGACATGTTTGAGCAGATGAGTTTGTTACAGAGAGAGAAAAATGAAACTCGTTCTAAGATCGTCTGTAGTGCGACTGCGCGAGCGGAATTGGATCTTCGTACTCTAAATCCAGGAAACATGCGGTATGATGAAGATTATTTCGACTGGGAGACGGGTGATAGTCATTTACAAAATTTAGAAGATAAAATTAAAACGTTTTGTCAGAAGATTGAAAATAAAAGTTACACCAATTCAGAGCCGAGAGTCTCCTCTCTACGACGGTTTCACATAAAAGACGAAAGAGACGTATGTATCATATATTACATATACTACTGCATAACTATTGGGTCTGTTCGTTATACAAACTTATTTCCCACATGAGTACATGTAGGTATCTGACGTCAAACCATTGTGATGTCAACCATTTCTAAAACTAGTGTAAAAGAACGGGAAGTGACATAGAAATTGTTTTTAAACTATGGTTAGATACCTTTTATATGGGAAAAAACTGTATAACGAAAAGACACAATGTTATTATATACATGTAGATATATTTTCGTCTAGATTAGCTGTAAACGGTATTAACTGATAACATGACACGCAAATGCATATCTATCAATATTATCATGTAAACTATGTCCGTCTTATCGCTCGTTCGTTCGTCTATTTTTGTGTGTGATTTTTGCAGGTGATATGTGGTCCATGGAGAACTGTAGCCTATATTCTTGAGTATGCTTGAATTTCAGTCTACTTGCATTTAATTCTCGATTCTTGAATATTTCAGGATATATACCATAGATATGTATAATAAGCGAGTGTATCAATATTTTCAGGAGAATACATACGAAATAAAAGTTCCAAAACCCGGTGGGACAGTTTTCATCAAAGCGAGGCTATGTGATAATCATCTGAATGAGGAAAACGACGACGAGCATCAACACGTGCGTCGCTTTATCGTTACCAGGGAAACAGCGTCTGCTCAGGATGCCGTACGACAAGAACGTCCGAAGTCTGCTATTGTATCAAGGAGCAGCGTAAGCTCCAATTCTACCGTGAGGAAACGACCGAAAACAGCAGTTAATAGAACACAATAAGAATATAATATACGATTTTGATTTAGGAAATCAATTATTCATTTTTGTACATTGATATTTGTGTTTTTTCCCCCTTTTTCTGAACCTCATTTCGTACTTTTCATAATTTTTTCTCAGGTTTACTGTGCATTAAAATGTGAATAAATTTTCGAACTTGCTATCTCCACAAAATCCCTTTCCATCTGTCTTCCTGAAAGAAGGGATTCGCGATGGCGGCCTTCCTTCTGATATTAATCAAATGGTTTAGTTTGACTTTACTGCTCATACAAAGATATTGAAAATATGATAGGGAATCAGCAATATGAAAAGACGCAGTATTATGATGCTCTATGAACTGTAATTCAGCATAGGCGGATCTAGAAATTTTTGAAAAAAACGTGGGGGGGGGGGTTCCCATGACTTGCACTATTCGGTCTGCAAAAGGGGTTTTGTGTTTGCAGCACTAAAATTGTCGAAAATGACCTCTTTTTGTAAAAGTTTCCAACCAAGGATACCCCTGCAACCCCCTCTAAATCCGCCAATGTTAAGTACAATATTATGACAAGGATTATATTATATGTATCAATATTTATATTTAGTAAATATGAATGTAGCTAGTCAGACAACTTTATAAAAAGATATGAAATATCTAAAACAGTAGTTGTTTTTCTTGAAATCGTACCAGTGCAGTTTTGTAGAATTACAAAGTCCAAGTAATGTCCAGTATCTTTACATCGTCACGTGATCCCCTTGATAATCTAAATTAGACTATCACGTGACTCCAAGATCAGAAAAGGAGGAGATCACACATATCGGAGCTTGTAATTTTGCTTACTCGTTTTTTTACTTGTTTACTTTAGCAACAAATGACAATCAAAACGATCAAAAGTTATCTTTAAACAAGGAAGAAACTTCAAAGGTATGATATTTGAGCCGACTTCCACAATGGCTGCACTTAACTTTTACCCCAGTGAGAGCTCAGTCAAATACTCATTATGTAAATTTATTGATTAATTAATTAATGTTTTACGTCACTCTATGATTATTTAAAGTATATGGTGACGGCATCTTCTTGATGCATTGCACGGGAATTTAGACCTTTGCAACGGATCCTACATGTGCCAAGGCTACCGCGACACGATACCTTCTTGCTGTCTCAGCCGAAGACAGGACACTGGTACACCCACGGCGGGAGACGAACCCGGGCCTTCCAGTCACGAGCTGAGCATTTCATCCACCAGGCTACACTGGTTTCGATTGGTATTGACTACAACTCAAATGTACATTCGGTATCTCTCTCGGTTTTGCATTCCTGTGATTACAATTTTTATAGTTTCCTTATATAACATAATAGCACATACGGTAAAAGAGCACTTGTATAATCCCTTACGTGAATGGGCCATTTTAAATCTCTTTCCTCAGATATATGGAAATATTCAAGAATTAAGACCTTTATGATCTTCGGGTCAGCAGTTTCAGTCCCTTGGGCAGGTTAAAATAAACAAAATAAAACAGTGTTTGAAAATCATCTCTATTTTTGTGTATTGTTTAGAAAAATTGCATATGTGGTGAAAAAGAACATTGATCCGTGTACCAAAATTGTTAAATTCCTTACACAATGGAAAAGGTTCAGTACTGAGGGAAAAACCATAGTAATAATGTACTTAGTGTTTGAAAATCTTCTTTGCTTTTATGAATTACAAAGAAACACTGGATATATGGTAAGAGGAGAAGACAGAAGAGATCTGACAAAGCTGTATGGCACAAATCACCAAGGACATGCACATAAACCATGATAATAGTCAAATTAACACAGACAGCATTACAAAAATATTCGATGGCACTGCAGTTACGATACCGACTTAGGACGGTTAAATAAAATAACATCTACACATTTACGAAACTTTGAAATTCATGACCCCTGGGGCAGAGGTTCAAACCCTAAGGCGGGTTTAGATATTATCCTTGATGCACTGGTTCTGCGATGACTATAGATGCAGATAAGCGATGCGGCCTTTGGGCCGCTTGTATGTACATTAATGCATAAGCTTTGAAGTTACGTCGGTAATTAAAATTCCCCTATGTGATAGATTTATTTCAGTATTGTCTCTACAAGTTGTAATTGTATAAGTTCCTCAATGTGTGCGGTCTCCGTGTCTTTCAATCTCTGACAAGATTTTGTCGTGATTTATCCTCATTAAACACACTACAATGCGTCCATCATACCATTTAGTTAAAGCTCTGATTTTAATTTAAAGTACACACTATATCGAGACATCTCGTGTTCACGCAATTTTTGTGAATGCCATCCTTTGTCATGCGAACTGTTAACAAAACATTCAACATTCTATCGTCATACCAAAACTGGATTCCAGTACTAGCCAAAATATGAACTTGTATCATGCATTATTGAAACTGTAAATCTCATGTGTTTGACTATGACTTTCGCTTTGTGTCAAACTTGACAAAATTTGAATGATAATTTGAAACGATGCGATAGCTATATGAAAGACTATTTGCGCTGCAGGGCTACAGTGTTTTATTTTCGTTTCTTGTTAAGGAAATTTTCAGGATAGTATTAAGATTTGAAACGGATGTTTACAAAGATAATCTATTTCAAACAAATATGGGATGATTATTGTAAAATGTAATCAAGTTAGCGGAAAGTTATACTATTATTAAAAGGATGGTTTGTCATTTTTGATGAATAAAAGAAAAAGGGTTCAGGCGACGAAGATGGCTGGCGTAAAACAACGAATTATGACAAGCAGATATCTTACTGGTGATTGTCTGTTAAAAGTGTAACTTTCTACAAAATGGAGGAATCACGTGATAGCCCGGATCTGGATTCTAGGCTATTACCGTATCGTGAAAATAAGTTAAGGGTCGTGTCTAAAGCAAGGACGGTAAAGACCGGATTGCTCGGCAAACATTTCGCTGAATTCTTTTTGATAGAAAAGATCAAGGAACCACCGAAGCAAGTTGCTGTTCCTAAATCGGGGGATAAGGAAGGTTTATTTGCGGGTATACATGATTATGAACATTGGGTGTACGGGGATTCAGAAGATGAAATTGAGTATGACAAAAGGGGAAAAGGTGCAAGTTACTTGAAAGAGCGTGCGTCCGATAAAAAGAATGGGCAAGATGTGGATATAAGCCAATCAAAGATAAAGGACAGTACTCCTATAAAGGTAAGATTCAATGTGTTTTATCATTTATCTTCAAGTATTGATGGCAAGGTAAATTCTTGGATTGTTATTTCATAGATTAGCTTGGTGTTGATATTGGTTTCGTTCGGCACTGAAAAAGAAAAAGAAAGAAAAGAACAGAGGAGAAAAGAAAATAAACTTTAAAGTGGGAAGGGGTTCACCATTCGTGCCTTCTCCTTTGGCTGCTGCTTATTTTAATCTTATAAATGAATAACTATCATCATGCAAATAATACAGAATGATACGATTGACATCGTGTATTCGTAGTAAACATAACTTGCTTGAAGATGCTCGAAATTCAAAAACATGGCATCCAAAACAAGGAATCGAAACCTATTTTGTTAATATCTTTAGATGCAATCGGATTAAAAGGGTAATCAGAGACATGATACTTACGTCATTAATGTGCAGTGACAGTGTATATGAAGATATATGTCTTTTAATAGATCAACGAGGTTCCTGTCATCCGGTTTGCAGCTTTTAGGTTTAACCCAAACGCCGTGTTCTATGAATCTCATAATGTGTGGAGCACAGACCAACTACTGATAAGGAATCTACCCCCACCATATCCACCGAAAACAAACAAGGCTTGCACATGCTCAAACTTAGCATTCCGCAAAATCGACGAAAAAGCGATGAAGGTATATAGCCATACTTACGTATATTTACAAAGATATAATTGAAAACAGAAAGAAAAGAATATTTCAAAAAATTTGGTTCGGTTCTTATACAGAAACCGCCATGGACATGCTAATAAAAAGATGAATTCAATAAGACAATATTTTACTGTAAATCAGCTATGACACCGACTTAAGACGGTAACTTAGGCGACACTTGTCGTCAAGGTGGTGTGAGTAACTAAACTGAAATATTTAAACCATAAATCGAACAGGAGGCGCTGTGTCCGAGAAAGCTAATTTACCGTACAAGAGTTTTATAGACTCTAACTTTTCTCAGATCTGGGTCAGGGAAAAGTTTGTAGATGTCTGGGGTGCCCTGGTGACCTACATCACGTGACTGTAGCATATCAATTAGATACACCTGTCGCGGATTTACAAAATAACAAAATGTGGAACAATTTTGATAATTATACCAACAGAAACAACAACAACAACTTGTTATCTATTTGTAGGTTCCGAAAAAGCTTTTAGGACGCCAACTCCATCTGTTGGTGCGCCACCTAACGGACGACTTAACCAATGACCTTGATAGACTGAGATCTCTTTACTCCTGGCTAACATCTGTATCCGTGGACAAGACGAAGTTCCCATTGAGAACTCCGGCAAAAGGAACCGTGTACGATTTCTTGATGGGTCTCAATAAGAGGCGAATGAACCATGCTCAGATGTTCTCCTACATGTGCAGGTATAATTATTACATTGAAATAGGATATTTGTTTGATTTTCAAAGTTTTTTCTTTTAGTATTTGTTTCGTTTTAAGGGGGGGGGGCTGTTTGTTTTGGGTTTTTAGTTGATATTATAATTATTATTATTATTATTATTATTATTATTATTATTATTATTATTATTATTATTATTATTATTATTATTATCATTATTATTATCATTGAAGATGATGATGATTAAAAGACATGCCACTTATGAGTCTGGATCTCCCGAGCTCGAATTCATTCCCGATTGGCATGTTTTGTTTGTTTGGGTTTTTTTCTAAATTGACGTTTACACCCTCATAGTTTCGGATTATCTGTCTATATAAATAGTATATATATTTAATATATATATATATATATATATATATATATATATATATATATATATATATATATATATATATATATATATATATATATATATATATATATATATATATATAGAGAGAGAGAGAGAGAGAGAGAGAGAGAGAGAGAGAGAGACATACATGTATATACACAGAGACTGGAAACTCCCATTGAAAGAAGCCGGCGTGGCCTAGTGGTATCGTGTCGGACTCCTGATCGGGAGACCGGGGTTCGAGTCCCGCTCTGGTCATGCCGGTGTCATGTCTTTCGGATGAGACAGTAAAAACCGAGGCCCCGTGTCGTGGTATGCATGGCACGTTAAAGATCCCTCACTGCTTCGGGTGGGTCCGTTGCAAAGGTCAAAAGTTGTATGCTCCGCATCAGGCAGATGCCGTCACCATATACGTGAAATATTCGTGGTGTGACGTAAAACAAAAATCAATCAATCAATCCCATTGAAAGCTATATAGCGCCCTTACATAAGTAACATTTCCCGACAGGCATCTCGATAAGCCGGGAGTCCGCCATATTGTTCTCGGCATTTATTCGCTTGAAAGCATTAAGCTTGCAAAGAAGAGGAATTTTTATCGCTTTTTAAACAAAGGTAGTTCAGATAAGTAATAAAGCAATATACTAATCATTTGAATCATAAAACATTTCATTTATAATCTATTTAATGTGAAGACATAGCCCCGATCAGAAGCCATTAGTTGTGATGGACCTCTGAAAACATTCACTTGGGTTTATGCAAAACATTTACACAATATTGAAGCACATGCCACCATTTTTCGTTTATAGCACCATCAATGTTTATTATAGTCATAGTGCTTTAATTTTCGTATGAACTATCTGTAAATCATGCATAATTACCCGGCCGTATTTGAGGATCTCGCGACATTTTTCTCCTCACTACCGAACCCGCTGAGAAACGACAACGGCAAGAAAAATTGTTAAAACAACAAAATTTAATGTCCTTTACATGACTAAACTCACACGCGTGTGTTAAGAAAGGTTTCAGACACATTTTATGTCATTGAGTGTAGAAGACTTTATTCGTAATTTGATTTTAATCCAGTTTTACATACGCGGTAAATCTTCAATTGTTTTTAATAAGAAAACCGATACCATACCATATAGAACAAAATAATAATATAACCTGTCGATATATATATATTGTTTTTATATTGAAAGTCATTTTGTAAACATCAAAGAAGTAATGGTTGTTATTTTAGTACGAACTGAAGCAGTTATAAACACGTAAGGGGACATCTTGCAATGCAAATTTTCTGTGGCCGGCGGGTCGCCATTTTGTTTTTACTTCTATACATAGGAGGGAGTAAAACAGCTCATACCACGTCAACAGTGCATATAAGATAAAACATTATTTTGTTTGCTATTTACCATCTGAATTTTTAGATAAACACAACATTGTTATTTACTGCCCATGAATGACAAATACAGACGCTGTGCTTCCTCTGGGGTGGTGAACAAACAGTAGTAAAGGCAGGGGCATTGATTGCATATATCAACAACTCGTAAAGGGCAACAAACGCTGTTTAAAATGGATAAATATATAAATAGAAATAATTGTTTTAAAATGCAGGAAATGAAGGCGTCTCATTAAAAATCTTGGTTTTAAAAATATTTTTATAATGATTAATGATACAAGTTTGTCTCGATTTTGTTAGAAAAAAAAGGAGAATATTATTTCTACACATCGATAGAATTAACAAAAAAATATAAAAGAAAAAAAAAAATAAGTGCCCGTAGAATTTGAACTGAGGTGCGTCGGCAGGAAAAGACCACCTGCGCTATACGTTCCCGGGCGATATCCGACGGTTAAAATCGGTGTATTGTAGAGCGCGGTCACCTAATTAGCATAACAAAAGGACGTGCATCATATGCCGGACGAAGCGGCGAGTTTCCAGTCTCTGTATATATATATATATATATATATTCGAGTATAATTTGATTCTCAATTAATATTTTCCATTTTCAGTATCGTCAACATTCAGTGCGTCATTATAAATGGCTTCCAGAAAGGTTCTCGCTTCGACATCGATAAAGCACTTTGTCGAGACGAAAATTACGGCGAATGGAATGCAGTTCTCATAAACGATGATTGGCGATTGGTCAATGCATTCTGGGGATCACATCACAACCAATCCATAACCAATAGAAAAGACTTAAGCGTAAATGAAAATTTTTTCATTCCCGATCCAGAAATTTTACTTTATACGCACTTTCCCGCTGAGGAAAAATGGCAGCTGGTAGAAAATCCGATTTCTTTAATTGATTTTGAGAGTAAGGTTTATTTAAAGGAGCGATTTTTCGAATTAAATTTACGAATTTTATCTCATTACCAAATGCAGCTTTTGGTCGAAAATGGCGAAATTGAACTGAATTTCAATTTAGATGCAAATGATGCGAAATATTTGAGTTTTAAATGTATATTGAAACGACAATCTGGAGACACATTTAAAGAAGTAAGTAAATCGGGAAAGAATCCTTTCGATATGATTTATATATTGGAAGATGTGCTAACCGTTAAAATCCGGTTCCCTAAAAGAGGAGTTTACCGCGTTGAAATAATAGGAAAAGATTCCAGACAGAAAGAACGTGGATACGATTACGACTTCTGTGTTATTTATGCAGCGTCTGTCACTAAGCGACCTCCAAAATTTCAGACTTTCCCCATATGTGGCGAAGCAGGATGGGGGAATAATGTTCAGTGTGAGGAGTTAGGAATATTCCCGGAATTTTATAATCCATGTGTCATCACAGATGAATCCGAAATCTCAATATCATACAGTCTAAAACCATCAACAAAGATTAAAGGACCGTTTATGTACAGAGTGGTTGATTCTGGGACTATTCTAACAGATGCCGAAAGTGTTGAAGTTGAAATTAAAAACTTTCGATATACTGTGCAACTCTCCTTGCAACCCGATCAGGAAATCGCTGTATGCATATATATGAATATCAAAGGAAATACCAAGGATCCAAAATTCGTAAATATTGGAAATTTCCTTATCTATTACCAAAGACCACCAACACCCAAAGCCCCTCCGACTCCACCTATGCTTTCGTTAATAGATCTAGCAAAAATGCCGAGGACTTCAAAATATCGAAAACGTTTTTCTCAGCTTTTACGTCCCCTTCGATCGCTGAAGCCGTATGGTTCGAAATCTCCACGAACAATGAAAAAAGTTCCGGTAAAACCGCCTCATGATAAAATCAACCGGCGCATGCGCCGTGTGTATCTTCATCAGCAATCTGGCGCGGCGACGAAGACCGTGCAACCAGCTGTACCCTCGTCATCCGGTTCATCCGGCTCGAGAAGTCATAGAGAGTTACAGAACTTGCTGCATCCATTACGCAAACTTAGATTAGAAATTAGAGAAAACACTTTACAGAAAAAAAATTGAAGTACTTTAATGAAAGTTTTCCTTTTATAAATTCTCTTTATAATTTATTTATTCATTTATATACCTATTATTTATTTATTATACAACAGAACTGAATTTCTGTAGTCGTGTGTTCTGACCACTTATTCTAAACGCTACAGTTACAATTTTTGTACAATTTTTTATGTTTATTCATGAAATGCAATAAACAAATAAATAAATAAAATGCAGTGTATTATTTCCAGCTGAAATCTTATTTTTATCTTATTCATTGCAAATTGAGAGATCTTGCTTAATTACAATGTACAAGACAGAATCCGCCCCTGAAAAAGCAAAAGAAGAGGAAAATTCAGAAATAATGTTATGTCTGACGGCAATCATGGTACCAACTTAAGAGGGTCAATTGACGCATATAGTTAGCTAAATAATTGACAGCAGTCTAAGCAGGCTTTTCCTCTTCCTTATTTGTAGACAAAGAGCCTTGATCAGATGTGAACCCAAGCCGGCGTGGCCTAGTGGTATCGCGCTGGACTCCTGATAGGGAGGCCGGGGTTCGAATCCCGTTCTAGTCATCCCGGTGTTCTGTCTTTCGGATCAGACAGTAAAATCGAGGCCCCGTGTCGTGGTATGCATAGCACATTAAAGATCCCTCACTGCTTCGGGTGGGTCTGTTGTACAGGTCAAAATTTGTATGCCCCCCATCAGGTAGATGCCGTCACCATATACGTGAAATATTCGTGGTGTGACGTTAAACAAAAATCAATCAATTAGGTGTGAACCCTACCGTCTTCCATATACTCTAAGGATTTACATGCAAGTAAACAACAAAGAAGTACCAAAGGGTTAACCATATCTCGGAGTCCATGGAAGGACAATATCGTGTATAGTATCATATTCATACAACTGCGAAGTCCAATCTAAACTGAGATGAGATCAGGTGCCCGGGAGGAGTAAGTGGCCCCTGCTTGCATACAACTCCCGTTGCAAAATATTGCATTTTTATTCTGATAGAAATCATGTATTCATTTATTTCAGATTAATTAACTGTGAATTGAAAAAGGGTCATTATTCGAAGCAATGTCAGTAATTAATTTACGAATCTGAAGATAACTGTACCTCTCAGACCTCTACCGTTATATGTAAATGATAAAAATTCCGACAAAGAAATTCATTTACTTTGAACTCGTTTTGAAGAATCTTTCTTGTTTTACATCACGCCAAGATTTCACTTGGTGACGGCATCTTGTCTGATGCAGTGAACACGAAGCCCGAAAGAGTGAGGGATAATTTACGTACTTATGTCTACTACGACCCGGTACATGTATCTCGAGTTTTACTGATGAGTTCCATTCCCGAATACGCAGCAATGCAGTGGAATAGTCCGGAACAGCGTTCTTGGACTGCTATAAAAGTTGACTCGTTGTGATGTGGAGGGAATTTATGACGTAAGCAAGATGGTGATTTCCAACAGTGTGGCATCATGGATATGAATTAAGATTCATACAATAATTGTACAAGTCGGTGTGACTCAGTGGATGAAGTTTTGGGCTCCTGACAGAAACGTACCAGGTTCGACGTCAACGTACACTTTCGGACAAAGGTCACTTAAAGGTCATTTTGCAAGGTCAAGATCATTCCGCACATATTTTAAAATACATGTATTGGAAAAGGCTTCATATCTCTTAAACCAATTATCAGAAATGCATCATATTTCTGGGGACAGGGACTGTCAGACAAAGGCCACTTAGGTTTATTTTGTAAGGCCAATATCACTCAGCTCATATCCCTAAAGTATTGTAAAAGGTTTTATATCTTTTATACAATTCATCAGTATTGTATAATATTTCCAACAAAATTAATATTCAATGGGACAGAGACTTTTGGATAAAGGTTTCTAAAAGTCATTTCTCCAAGATCAAGGTCACTTAGCACATATCCGTGAAAAAAGTTGGAAAATGCTTAATATCTCTTAAACCATTCACCAGTATAGTATCATACGTCACATAAATATTCTTATTGACGGACTCGTTTGTACAAAAGTCACTCAAGGTCATGTCGTAGATGTTAATTTCACTCAGTACATATCCAATATTTGGGAATTGCCTCGTATCTCTTAAACCGTTCATTAGAAACTGTATAATATATCACACAAACATTCCATGCAACAGGAACATTTGGAGAAAGGTCACTCTCGGTCATTTCTGCAAAGTCAAGGTCACTCTGCACTTACTCCAAAAAAGTGGGAAAGGCCCTTATTCCAGCATATCGTATTGACCGTTTATCAAAATATCATCTTATTTCACACAACCTTTTGTTTGGGATAGAGATTCCTTGGGCCAGGAACTTTTGGGCAATACTCACTCAAGATCACAACCTTTAATAATAGGAAAGGCCTTAATCTAATTTATTTAGCAACATTTCCCGATAATTTTACAAACAAATTATCATTGATTTGATGCAGTTCGGGGAGCATACATAAGTTGTACTGATATTCTTGTTTTAATAAGCGTGCAGGTGATTCCAGTTAAGTTCTCCGAAAGCGTCAGTGTATTTAAAGTAAATTAGTAAATGCATCTCTTGTTCCCATATCACAAATGAATTCGTGAAATCGACCAAGAAACCGAAGAAACTCTTATGTAACCCAATACAGAACAATTTCAAGTGTATGTAACAATCGCATGCAAAACCAAACATTTAATCGACCACGATCTATGAACTTGTTTCATGACACCTTCGAACGATCTGTGGTCTATATCTGCGAGGATGGCTTCTCTTCACGCAAGGTACACTATCTGTGTATAACCTAAAGCTTTGATGATCTTTACGTTATAAAGTGTTTTATTAAAGGTGTTAATCAAAGTGATTTTCCACTCCGATACCTAGCTCTTTAAATATTGACATACGACACATGCGCCCATGCTTAACTGTTAATTATTTTTACAGTTAATCTTTTTTCAAATTAATAAAAATCTTTTACGTCAGTCTTGCTTAGTTGAAAATATTCCAAATCCAGAATTCAGAATTTATAACGTGAACTTTAAAGTGTACATTTTGTAGATGCTTCTCTGAGTATATGGATACTTAAGGATGGATATTTCTCATGGAAAATTGGAAAATTCCGCACCTCCTAGGTTAACACGATTGCTCAGCAGAGGAAACACAGAAATTGAGCCAAAAAATTTCGGTTTCTTAGGCAGAAAACTTGCCAGATTATTTTCCGGTAAAAAGTCAAATCAACCTGAAGAGCAAGAGACGTCATTTTCCGTTGTACATAGAACGGCAAATGGTAAAACACCAGAAACAAATGCACTTCAGGATGGCACATTTGTTGTGGAAAGTGATGAATTTGAAGTCAACAGAGAAGACATTGAAAAACAATCAGATAAAAGGGATCCAAAAATGCGTAATGTTGATAAAAACGATCCTGCAAAATGTAGTCAAGTTACGTTTGTTAAAACTGAAGCTGTTTCTTCGAAAACTAGAAATATATTGCCTAAGGACACTGACGGTGCCAGAGTTGGTGCAAATCTTGAAACAGGAAATGTTCATGGAAGTAAGAGTTCGAAATCTGTGGCAATGAGTGATGTGCAGTCAAGGAATATCAGCAAAAAATCCACATTTGTTCATAGACACACAAATAATGAGCGAAATGAAGATACAATTCATATTAAGGAGAATACCCAAATTCTGCCAGGTGTCCCTGATGGCACGCAGCCTCATTATGGTGACATTTTGCACGTGACCAATGCGCAGGACATGCAGTATATAGCCTCTGAAAAGACAGAAATGATACTAGATAGATCGGTGTCCATGATGGAACATAAATCTGAAGCAAGTAGTGATTATAACAATGCTGCCGTACCGTCACTAGTAACAGAAATAAATAGAGCTGATGCGAAAGCCGTGATGCAGACCTCGGACGAAAACGTCCAAAACGTCGATGCCAAACAAGCTTTAAGTAAACAACAAGTGCCTAGTTCCACAGTAGTTGTAGTTAAGAAAGATGAGCCGACGATCGCTGAGGAACCCGTTCAAGGAGTTGGTATTAAGACAATGTCTAGCGAAAAGGTTACACCTAGTCGTGCTACGGTAGTTCTCGATAGGAAGGACGACCAGAGAGCCGTACCTGTGTGCGACATTCCCGTTATTGAACCCGTTTCTACTTCTCACCCCGTTTCTAGTCATGTAGCACCCACTGTTGAAAGAAGTAACACACATAATGTTCCGAACAGTACCGAACCGATTGAAAATCATTACACGGAGACAAATGAGGTCGTAGATTTCATGTCCTCCTTCAAGGAGGATCACTTTGGTAGTCCACAAAAATCTGAAAATGTCGTCAAAGACAAACCAAATATGCAAAGCAAGGAGCTTACAAATTTAGACAAAACCAAGCTGCGACCAGTTTTGTCAGCAAAAATTCGTAGACATGATACTTTAGTCAGTATGAAAGTAATACCCACAGAGATAAGGCCAGAGTCAGCTGCAGTCAAAAGCAAGCGGCCAGTAACTGTAAGTATCAAGCGTATATATTACATGTATCTGCCAACGTTATCCAGTCGGTAGTTTGTTAAACAATCAAACCTGATTTAAAGACCACTTGTTATATACAGTCACCTGTCATGACAAACCACCTGTCTCTGTTCTTTACATAGAATTGTTCATACAGAATCAACCTGTTATAAGAGATCACCTGCCTTATGTCACCGCGTTTCTTTTTTCTCTTTGGCGGTCGCTTAAAACAAGTTTGAGTACATATTGGTCATTATTATTAAATTATCTGTTAGTTGAAGCTCTTTATAACAGATAATTCAAGTCGTTCCCTATGGAATATTTTGACAGTTTGCATAGTTGTTAAAACCCACTATTTCGGAATGATATATAATATTGTAAATTTTGCTGTGCATATGTCAGTGACCACTTTTGTTATGCAGTCGAGTCTTCTTATTTCCTACCTCTCATTCTCTCATTTTTCTTTATTCTCATACCAAAAGTGATTATCAATGATTTAATTTTAAGGTAGAGTGGTGTATAATTTTGAACATGGTAATTTCAAATCAAATCGAGTCGGCATAGCACAATCAATGAGATGCTAGATCGTGGCCGAAAGATCCAGGTTCGAGACCTTCTGTTGACTGCCCTGTCTTTTGGATGATAGTGAAAATCGAGGTCTCATTTCTCGGTAGACGTGGCACGCGAATGATCCTTCATTGCTTTGCATGGGTTTCGTTGTTACATGGGTCTAAATTTCTGTGTATAGATAGTTTTCACTTAGCGAAAATTCACAGGAGTTATCTCCCGCTGTCAGCCATTTTGTGGGTCAGATTGTGAAGTTTTGTACTTTAATCTACAAAAATACAGACCGAATTTCTTTAAAATCATCTTTGAAAAAATAAATTGCTTACAAACCAATAAATATTTAGATATAATGTATTTCAAAACTGTTTATTTTGTTGCAAAATTATGAAAACCCTTTCCACACAAAGGTCTTAAAATTGGTAATACTATGAATGAAAATATCTTCTTTGACCCAAAATATGGCTGACTACGGGAGATAACTCCAATAAATTTAGACTCAGTGAAAACTATCTATTGCGTTAAGCAGCTTGTGTCCTGGGCTCGTCGTTGTGCTGTCTTTCGGATGAGGCAGTTAAAACCGAGATCCAGTGCCATGGTTGACGTGGCGAGCAAAAGATCCCTCACTACTGAGGGTGGGTCCCTTCCATAGGTCCAAAATTTCAGTACATTGCCTTGATCATATAAATGCGATAATATCGGTGGGATTTAAAACAAGAATCAAACCAAAAAAATTCTTT